>PVJA010033630.1:0-23153 GCA_004027025.1 Myocastor coypus | reverse complement strand
CACACACACACACACACACACAAACACACAAAATACATAAATAAAAAATAAAAATTACTTGTGCTTTGGGCCTCTTGGACAGGAGAAATGATGTGATACTTAGGCCGTGTGCCTCATTCCCTTCACTTAACACTTTGGCCTCAAGTTGCAGCTGTTTACTGACAAAAGACTCAAGTGACTTCCCGCTTCCTCTACTTTATTTTGTTTATTTCTCTTGTGGGGTTCTTGCGTAACAGGAACCTCTGGGTCTGGTTGAAGTCACTAATATTCTGGTCACTGGTATGCATTTTCCTACAAATGACTCAAGCTTACCCATCTTTACGGTCGAGTCGTCCTCTGTGGTTTATAAATGCCACGTTGTCTTTGTCCATTCGCCTGCTGATGGATACATGGGCTGCCTCTAAGGCTGAGCTCCTGTGGCCGGCCTGCACTGCCAAAAGCGTGGACACACACATGTCACGATGATATGATGTCATTTACTGTTTCTTTGGTAGGGGTGATTTTTATTTTTATTTTATTTTATTTTTAATTATTTATTTATTTATTTATTTTTCTTCTTTCAGAACCTTTGTTTGTTTATTCACTCATTTTTATGGCCGGCTCAGCCTGCCCAGAGGGCAGGGCTGGCGCAGCATGTGGTGCCGGGGATCGAGCCAGGGATCGAACCACAGTCCCTGAAGCCACCCAAGCTTTCCCAAGCAGGCGCTTTAGACCACTGAGCCATCCTGCCCAGGTCCTATTTTTTTTTTTAAAGAATTTTTTATTGTATTTATTATTTTTATTCTTGTTTCAGAATCTTTGTTTATTGACTCATTTTTATGGCCGGCTCAGCCCACCCCGAGGGCAGGGCTGGCACAGCATGTGGTGCCGGGGATTGAACCTCGGTCCCTGAAGCTGCAGAGCTTCCCCAAGCAGGCGCTTTAGACCACTGAGCCATCCCGCTGGGCCCCGTAAGGGTGATTTTTAAAATTTTCATTTTATGGGCATGGTAGCTCACGCCTGTAATCCCAGCACTTGGGAGGCTGAGGCAGGAGGATCAGACGTGAGTTCAAGAGCAGCCTGGGCTACAAAAGTGAGCTCAAGGCCAGCCTCAACTGCATAGCGAGACCCTGTCTCAAAAAGACAAAAAAAAAATTTTTTTTTCATTTTAACTCCCTCTTTTTTCAAATTTTTTTCTTTTTTTGAATTTTTAAATTTATTTTATTTTATTTTATTTTTTCTTGTTTCAGAACTTTTGTTTGTTTGTTTATTTATTTTTATGGCCAGCTCAGCCTGCACTGAGGGCAGGGCTGGCGCAGCATGTGGTGCCAAGGATTGAATCACAGTCCCTGCAGCTGCCTAAGCTTTCCTAAGCAGGCACTTTAGACCACTGAGCCATCCTGCCACGCCCCTTTTCTTTTAATAACAAATAACCATGTGACGTTTTCAAAAAACGATAGTAGTACATTCTCAATAATTGATACAATGCATATTGTCTTTATAGTAGTTATACAGAGCACAGAGTGTAGACATGATAATTTTTCTAATCAATGTCGGTACAAAAAATTTCCTTTCATTGAACTAAGAGAAGGTGTATATATAATCCAGTATTCCATAATCACAATGGATTATTGGCAGAACTGGCAATGTTGGAAGCTATTGATTTAAGCCTTTTACAGCTCAGCATAACAATCTAGCTTTGCATTTTTATGCTTCGTGGTTAAACTTTTCTTCTGGGTGGTTAAGGGCAAGTTAAAGCAAGACCTATATAACAAAACATGGAACTTTTGTATCTGACAAGGTCAGTCAAATCCCCTCAGGATTTACTTTGAAACCATGTACAGTGCTTTGTAGAACTTTTGTCAGTGTCAGCCTTCTGGATGAGTCACAGCCACTGCTTGACCAGTTTGCTCTCTGTGAAAGCCCAAGACAATGTTTTCTCTCTAGGTGACTCTCCTTAGGCACACTATACATCATTGATCCCTTTCCTCTATGGCCCTGTAATCTCCTTGAGCAGAAAATTTGGGACACCACCAGTTATAGGATGTTACAGTACAGGTTCTCTTATGTCCTAAGTCCTCACTGACCTTGAAGGGCTAGGACCAAAATATTGGCAATCCTTGTAGCCCTTCTTTTTCTCTAATTTTTGGTCTATAAACTTACATTCTTAACCCTCCATGGTAAGGGTGATTGGACTCCAAGCCGGAGCTTATGCCGCTGAAATACTTCCAGGCCCAGACATCATTAACTTTTTATCCAAGACATCCAGAAGGGGAATAGCTGAGTCTAGCGGAATTTGCTTCTTCGTGTGTGTGTGTGTGTGTGTGTGTGTGTGTGTGTGTGTATGTGTGTGTGCAGGGTCTCACTATGCAGCTCAGACTCATAGTGATTCTCCTATCTCAGACTCCCCAACAGTGGGATTACAGATGTGTGCCACCACGCCTGGTTTCAGTAGCTCACATGGTATGGAGCCAGAGCTGGCACAGCATGCAGTTCAAAGGACTGAACCCAGGTCCTTGCCAAGCACTTATGCCACCCAGCTATCTACCTGGTCCCCTCAGTGCTGTGTTAGTTTGCCTTTCTCTGGTGGACAGAAATGGGGTTCGCTTCAGCTGTATGTGTTCTGATGGCCAGCAATGCTGAATATTTCTTCTTGTGTTCATTGGCTACTTAAACCAATTTAATCTTAAACCAATCTGAGAAGTGTCTTATCTTATTCATTTTAGTTGCTTATCCTCCTCCTCTTCCTCCTCCTCATCATTATCATCACCTTCATCCTCCTCCTCCTCCTCATCATCATCATCTTCATCATCATCATCATCATCCTACTCCTCACCATTATCATCTTCATCATTGTTTTGGCAGGGGCCTGACTTTCTTGAGTGCTTTGTAGACTCAAGACATTAAGGGTCTGTCAGAGTAGCCAGCAAGTATTTTTCCCATTCTGTTCACCTCCACACCTTCTTTTTTGGGGGGTCAGGGGATGTATCAGGAATCAAACTCAGGACGTTGGGCTTGCCAGGCACACACTTGTGCCGCTAAGCTATCTCCCTGGCCTTGCCTCCACCCTTTTGAGCTGCTGCTCCCTCTGCTAACATGGCTTCTCTTCCACATTTGCTCATATGTCTGCATTCCTTTTCCAGAACAGCTCACACGTCAGCCGTCCCCTGAAGCCTTTCATGTCTCCCAGGAGCTGTTTAATCTTCTGCTTTCACATCGTTTAAAGATACATCTGCTTCTAGGCTTTTCATTTCCCATGTTGCAAATCATTTTGCTTACCAACTGCTGTGGGTTAAAATGTTTCTCCCAGGATTCCCTACTGAAGCCCGACTTTGAGCATGACCTTATGTGGATATCAGGGCTTGACAGCTGCAATTAGGCTCAGGTGAAGTCACGCAGGCATAGAATGGGCCCATCGCAGTGGCAGGTGACCTTAAGGAGAGAGAAAGTGGGACACAGAGGCAAGAGCGGTGTGTAGAAGTGGAGTGTGGGCAAGCCCTGGAGTACCGAGGGCTGTAGGCCACCAGCAGGCTCTGGGAGGTGCCCAGAAGGCTCCTTTCTGGAGACCTTCAAAGAGTATGGCCCTGACGACACCTCGATTTTTGACATCTGGCCCTGCTGAGAATAAACCGCTCCTCAAAACCACCTGGTTTGTGGTATTTTGCTAGGGCAGCCCTGGGGCACTAGGGTGACCACAGTGGCTCAGCAAGGCCATGGGCCAGGCGAGCGCCTGCTCACTCATTCCCTGCATGTGTGCCGAGCACCTGTCACACAGCACACACTGATAAACTCTGGGGGTTTTGTTTTGGTTTGGTTTTTGTTTTCTACTCTGACTTTTTCTCTTTTTTTTTTTTTTTTTTTTTTTTTTTTATTTTTTTATTACTTTTAATAAGAAATAACAGCCGGGCATGGTGGCACACGCCTGTAATCCCAGCACTCGGGAGGCTGAGACAGGAGGATTGGTGTGAGTTCGAGACCAGCCTGGGCTACCAAAGTGAGCTCAAAGCCAGCCAGAACTGTATAGCAAGACCCTGTCTAAAAAAAAAAATAAATAAAAATAAAAATAAAATTTAGCCAGGTGTGGTGGCGCACGCCTGTAATCCCAGAACTCAGGAGGCTGAGGCAGGAGGATTGGTGAGAGTTCGAGACCAGCCTGGGCTACAAAACTGAGCTCAAGGCCAGCCTGAACTGTACAGCGAGACCCTGTCTCAAAAAGACAAAAAAAAAAAAAAAAAAAAAAAAAAAAAAAAAAAAAAAAAAAAAAAAAAAAAAAAAAAAAAAAATAACAATGAGACAGTTTCAAAACATTAAATCTCCTGGAAGAGAAAGTCTTCAAGAGAAATCTTGAAGACATCGTGGTAGGCAAATAGTTCATGGACAAAAATCAAAATGCACATTTAACACTTGAAAGAATCAGCAACTGGGACCTCCTCTTGCTAAGAAGTTTTTGCACATCAAAAGAAATTATAACAGGGGCCCTGGAGATAGCTCAAGGGCACAGGTGCCTGTCTGGTAAGTGCAAGGTCCTGAGTTCAATCCCTGGTTGGGGAGCGGGAGAACAGAAAAGAAAAGAAAAAGAAAAAGAAAAAGAAATTACCAACAGAGAGAAAAGACAACCCACAAATTTCAAAAAAAAAATTTTAACTAATAAGTATTCCAAGGTCTTCTATGTAGAATTTATTTTTATTTTATTTTTTAAAATTTTATTTATTTTTTCTCTTGTTTCAGAACCTTTGTTTGTTTATTCAGTCTTTTTTATGGCTGGCTCAGCCCACCCCGAGGGCACGGCTGGCGCAGCATGTGGTGCTGGGGATTGAACTGCGGTCCCTGAAGCCGCCCAAGCTTTCCCAAGCAGGCGCTTTAGACCACTGAGCCATCCCACCGTGCCCCCATCTATGTAGAATTTATAAAGGATAAAAAACATTAGGGTCCCACCTAAGTGAGTTCCCACGTTTTCTCCACAACCTTAGGCCCGCCTTAACATGTGGTTTTCCTCTATAAAAGCTTCTGGGGGATACCCACTCGGGACCCCCCTCATGTCCCTTTCTTGAACAGGGGCTTTCTTTCCCTCAATAAATTTATTCTGCTCATTTAAAAAAATACACATTAGGGTCCCAAAATTCAAAGAACCAATCCAGAAACTGGGTTTTAAGTAGGACACTGACATGACGAGGTGTGAGCGTTAGCCGTGTGGGTGGCAGCAGGGAAGATGGGGTGGCGCATTCAGAGGCTGCCGGAGAAAGGACACAGCTAAAAGAACAGAACATCTTATCCATTCGTCAGGAGGCAGAGCTGTCAGGACTATCACTCAGGCTGTAACCAGAAAGTTGTTTTTTATTTTTTGGTGCAGGTTTTCACTATGGCAACCTGGATTTGTATTGATCCTCTTGTCTCAGCCTCCACATTGCTGGAGTTACAGGCATATGCCACTATGCCTGGTTTTGCTGGTTGGCTCTATGCGGGGTCGGCATGGCATGTATCACTGGGGGTTGAACCTGGGTCCTTGAGCTTGCCAGACAGGCGCTTAGACTGCTGAGCTATCTCCCAAGCTCAAAGGAAGTTGTTTCCTAAATTGAAGTTTTGTCTAGCATGACTAAATGAGCTCCAAAGTACATTTTGGGCAGTAGAAGTTTTCCATATCGGGCATTAGAAGACAGGTCCTTTCCCACCAGGAGGATTCTAAACTGGTCAATTCTTCCTCCTAAGCAGCGCAGGGCTGTTTTGTAAATTCTAGCACTTTCTGTAAGATTTATCATGGCAGCTCCCACAGACTTTGAGCTCATTGAGACCAAAAGCTTCGATCCCCCGTCCTCCTGTCTTCAGTGCCCAGCAGCCTTGCAGCCAGTGTGCCCTCTTGCACCCTGAGGACAGAGCGCTGCTCCTTTGCTCAGAGGTGTTTTGCTTCAGGGAGCCCAAGCGCACCGTCCAGTCCCCTCTGCCAGGGAGGCAGCTGCCACCTCTGTGGGAACTTTGCCTGTCACCTTGAACCCTGCTATTTGAGACGTTGTCGTTATCTGGTTAGCTTATCCCCCTGGCTAATTAAAGGCATCATTTTTGAGACTAACTTAATTGGAAAATTGCTAAGTAATTTAGATATGATAGCATGATCTCTAAAAGGAAAACATTAACTTTGTAAGAAGAGATACAGAGTTGTAAAGGTCATTGGTGCTTTTAGAGTGGGTGCTCCCTCTCTCTCTCTCTCTCTCTGTCTCTGTCTTTCTCTCTCTCTCTCTCTCACACAGACACACACATACACACACACACACACACTCTTTTTGATTTCAGATATATTTCTGAACTTCATTGCTGTTTGACGTCGGAAAAGGGCAGCCGCGTCCCCCACCCCTGGCCCTATTGCCCCAGGCTAGAGGACCCTATGCTTGCACCCTCTACTGCACCACATCTGGTGTGACCTCTGGCCCAGGGGACGACTTTGCCTGGCTTCAGTGACCTCTTTCATAAGACAGGGACAGCCCTGGCTTCTCCCTGAGGAGCAGAGACAACGCGGGGGCCCAGAGCAGCCAAGCAGCTGAGCGCCAGCTGCCTGCCTTCCCACAGCTGAAGTTCTTCCTGTTCCCAGGAGGAGGAGGAGGCCCAGGCTTCTAGAGGGGACATCCCAGGCACACAGGACAGACCAGGTGACTGCAGGCCCAGCCTCCCACACCCTGCAGACACTTACCTAAGGGATAGCGCTCCATAGGGGCCCACCCCAAAGGCCTGGCCTCTGTGCAACACAGCCCTCTGCTCCCCTCACCTGTTGACAACTCCCCTCTGCCCCTGCCGACCTCTCCTGCCTCTGCCCCACACAGCACTCCTCCTCTCTTCAGACTCAGAGTCTCCCGAGCAGCCGTGCTGGTGCTGCTCCTCAGGCAGGAGCACCTCCCTCCCACCTCCACAGCACCAAGCCCAGGGGCCCTCAGGTCTGGTTCAAGCACTGGCCAGGAAGCCCTCTGCGAGATTCCCTGTCCTTACTCTGTGCCTCCCACCATGGAGGGGGACTTCCCACTTTCCACTCTTGCCTCTGTTGTCACGGGTCTGTCCCCTGTAACATGGACCTGGGCCCACCCTACAGAGGCCGCCCTGTTTGTGGAGTAGATGGATGGATGGGCCAATGAACGCGAGGGCTCCATGTGAGCCCAGGCCTCTCTGCCACTGAAGCCTGGGCATCCCATCCTAACTACCTCTGTCCCCTTAGACACGTCAGATGTCATCGTCTCAGCTCTCTTGTTGGCTGAATATTCTCAATAGAAGTTTCTGGAAGGCCAGTGAGATGATTCAGCAGTCTAAAGCACCTGCTTAAGAAATCTTAGGCAACCCCTGGGACTGAGGTTGGATCCCCGGCACCACATGCTGTGCCAGGCCCACCCACAGGGCAGGCTGAGCTGGCCATTAAAAAAAAAAAAAAAAAAAAGAAGTTTCTGGAAATGTGCAGTGTCCACATTGTCCAATATAATAGACACAGACCTCTAGCAATGTGACCTGTGTGAGCCAGGAATTAACAACTTTAATTTCATTGGGATTAATTTATATTTTAATTAAAATGAGCACACGTGGCTGTTGTGTTGTTGAACAGCACAACTCAGCTGTCACATGGGACCTGCCCTGGACCTTGTCTCCTGACTTGGTACTCCAGCGCCTGTGGCATCCTATCACCTCCCCTCCCCTCCCCTCCTCTCCTCTCTCCCCCTTCCCTTTTCCTTTCTCCTTTCCTCTCTTCCCCTCCCCTTCCCTCCCCTCCCTTCTTCTTCTCTTCTCTGCTCTTCTTCTCTCCTCTCCTCTTCTCCTTTCTCCTCCTCCTCCTCCTCCTCCTTTTTCTCCTCCTTCTCCTCCTCTTCCTTCTTCCTCTCTCTGTCTCTCTCTCTCTCCCCTTCCCCTCTCTCCTCCTCTCCTTACCCTACCCTCTTCTCTCTGGCCTTTGTCCTGAGCTATATCTCCTACATCTCCAGCTCTTTTAATTTCATCTCATTAAGTTGCCCGGGCTGAGCTCAACTTTGTGTACCTCTTGCTTCAGCCTCCCAGAGTGCAGGGATTACAGGCTTCTACCCCCCCCCCCACCTGGCTGCCTACAGTGATTCTTACAAACTCTGTACCATCTGGTCTCTGAGTTACCTTCCACCCCATCTCAGGGGTAGAGGAAAGGAACGGTGGTGGCCAGGCTATGGCTCAAAGCCTGCTGGGGGGAGGAGAAGCAGGGCAAGCTAACTCCTATGGGCCTCAATTTTCTTATCTGAAAAATGGGGCTAAAGCACTGAGCTCAGGATTACTGTGAGGAAGACCCAGGTGCTTGGTGTGAGAGGCTCAGGAGAGCAAAGCATCCAGGACCTGGCACAGGACAGTTTGAGATTATGTCCACCCCTGCCCCGCCCCCAGGGCCAGCCCCCTGCCACTCCCCTAGAGTGGCCCATTGTCACGTGTCTCTGCCCATGCAAGTGCTTCCTGCTTTCCCAGAGGGGGGCATGGCTGTGCACCGTCCCCTAGGGAAGCCTTCCAGCCACTCCACCAGGGAAGCAGCCCCTACCCCCCACCCCTGGACGCCTCGGGTCTCTGTTTCCTGCACCTCATACAGAGCTATGAGTTTTACTCCTGGATAACAATATGTACATTCAAGTTGTTTTATTAGACTAAAAAACACAGTCATTAATCCCCTCTAAATACGCCCCTTCAGCTTAACGTACTCTTCTGTTTTTTTTGGTTTTGAGACGAAGTCTCGAGATAGAGTCCAGGCTGGCCTTGAGCTCACTATGCAGTGCAGGCTGACCTCAAATTCATGGCAACCATCCCAACTCAGCACCTCAGCCTCCCCTCCCCTGGGCTGGGATTACAGGCCCATGCTGGGATTATAGGCCCATGCCAGATGTAGAACACACTTAGCCCATTTTTTAAAAAATGTTCTTGCTACGTACGCAGATTGGACTTGTAGTGATTTTCTTATTTTTAGCCTCCAAAGTACTGGAATTACAGGCACACACCACCACATCCAGTCTCAATCACCATCTCAGGGTGTCCTGGGGGAGGGGCTGGCACGGCAAGCCAGGGTTCGAACACTTTAGTCTGTTGAGCTATTTGGCCCGCCCAGCCCATTGCTCTTACCACCTTTTTTTATTTTTTTTTTGCGGGACCAGGGTTCGAACTCATGACCTTGCACTTGCCAGTCAGGTACTTGTGCCACGGAGCTATCTCCTCAGCCCCTTTTACCACCTTTGGAAGCACTTGTAGAAATCCTCTTTTGAGTGCCTATAGTTCCAACATCCTGGGTATCCCAGCGTCCTGAATCAATTCAAGACGTTGAGCATACAGTCAACAATTTGTCTCACTGCAATAAATGTTAAAATTTAAACATTCACTGTATGTTTTGATCGACCATTGTATTAGAGCTGCCAGTTTTATAGGGGGTGGTGGTACTGGGGATGGGTCCCAGGGCCTTGCTCATGTTACACAAACACCTCAGGCCCTTTTTATTCTTTGTTCTCAGACAAAGTCTAGCTAAGTGGCTCATGTTGGCCTCCAGCCTGCAATTCTCCTGCCTCAGCCTCCAGAGCAGCTGGAATCACAGGCTTGTACCACTGTGTCTGGCTACAATTCGTGCTTCCAAAATCAGACAACTGAGAGTGTGAGATCGGCAAGAGTGTGAGATTGGTGTGAGTGTGAGATCGGCGTGAGTGATGCAGGCCTGATGGAAGAGAGAAGGCAGAGGCTCTGATGCTGGGCCGGGGCCAGGGGTTCATCTCCAAGGTGGTCTCAGGAGCCCTGGGGCTCAAGCACAGAGGCCTCACTAGGTCTTGGCTGACCCTGTAACTGGCCTCACATGAGAGGCAGTAGGGAAGGGGACACTGCCAGGGCAGGGTCTGGCCTTAAAGGAGCCTGGCTTCCTTGGAGTGAACAAGGAGCCTTTGGCCCATGGGAGCAAAGGGACAGGTCCTGAGGCCTGGGGACAGGGACACCCAAGTCTGGTTACCAGCCACCAGCCAGCTTGCAGCTCTGGGAGGAGCCCCAAGAACTGAAGGCAAAGAACCGCCAGGCCTCCCCATTCCCCCCAACTGTGGGAATGAGACAGTAGTCCTGCATGTTGCAGAGGTGTTTTTGTTGCACACAAATACCTCTACAGCATTTATTTTTTTCCAGTACGGGGCATCAAATCCAGGACCTTCCTTAGACGAGCTCTCTGACACTGAGCTACATCTGCGGCCCTTTCATTTTATTGTGAAACAGAATCTCCCTAAGTTGCCCAGGCTGGCCTTGAACTTGCATTCCTCTTGCCTCAGCCTCCCACATGGTGGGGCTTCCAGGTAGTCATCACCTCACCTGATCAACCGGGCCTCCCCACTCCTGCAGGACGTGCTGTGTCCTTCTGTGTTCTCACTGCCCCAAATGTCCTGTGCCTGGGGACTTTCCAGCTCTGTTTCAGGGCAGGATATGCCCTGTGGAAACAGGGTGCTCATGAAGCCTCTCTGCCCTGCCACCAACTGAGAGGCGGGGTGTTGCTATGCAGGAATGCGGGGTGTTGGGACCCCAGGACATCAGCTCTGTTCAGAGAGGGAAGACAGAAGCCCCCCAAGAAGGTACCCAAGGACTCTGCAGGCAGAATTCCATGCCCATCTAGGGCCCCAACAAAAAGACAACTGTGGGAGCCCAGGGGAGCAGGGCCATGTCCCACTATCACCTTGTGTCCCCAGAACTTGGCACAGAGTGGGAGTCAGTTCTGAGAAGGCACAGCACTGCTTTCCGGCTTAGAGAGTGCTCAGACGGTCTGTGTTTCGTGAAGGGATGACGTTGAGTGTTGAGTGAGCACGTGGGTGGGTGTCACACCACCCACAGTGACATGCCTGTCAACTGCCACACACAGGCCATTCCTGCCTATTGCCTTGACCATAAAATCCTGACTTGGCGGGTCACTGCTCCCCCCCACAGACACCTGTGATTGGTTTAGCCCTGTCTTTTTTGCTCCTGATTGGTCCCTAGTGCTCACAGTCCAGTCAATGGGGCTTGAGAAAACAAACCTACTTGGGTGGGGGAGGGACCCAGTGAGACATGGGCCTGAGACAGTGAGACCTAGAAGGAAGATATCACCTCCAACCAAATGTGACAGCCCAAGCATAGGTTGTCACACTCAAGGTGGCAGCAGGGAAGACAGAATGGGCTCCAGCCGGGTGTGAGCTAGGGGACCGTCTGAGAGACCAAGGCCCCAGCCTCAGGGAGGCTGGAAGGTCCAGACAGATGCAGGGTGGCTCCCTGTGGCCAACGTCCCCTGCTCTCCAAGTGACATATTTATGGACTGTACTTTGTCCCTTCATGTTGCCTACACTGAAACCATAATCTCCAGACCACAGAAGATGACTAGGAACAAAGTCTTCTGCAGGGAGATTCGGTACAAATGAGGTCCCTGGAGTGGCCCAGATCCAGTCTGATCATGGGGTCCTGATAAGAAAAGGGAGCAAGGGCCAAGGAAATAGCTCTGCAGTCTAAGCGTCTGTCTGGCAAGCGCAAGGACTGAGTTCGATCCCCAGTACCACAAGCTGTGTGGGCCTCGAAACCATGAGCATACACTGCTGCCCTGAAACCAGGCATGGTGGTGCATGCCTGTAACCCCAGTGCTGGAGAGGCTGAGACAGGAGGATCACTAAGAGTATGAGCTGCATAGCAAGACTGAGTACCAAATAGATAAATAAATGAGAGAGAGAGGGAGAAGAATCGGTGCTCAGAGAGACATTAGTGGGCACACCGAGGGCAAGCAGCTAAGGAGGCCTCCAGAGAGAGCATCCCTGCCACTACTTTGCTCCAGTTGACTCGCTGATTGAAGAGCTGGAGGTTGAACCCAGGGCCTTCACGCTGGGCTACATCTCCAGTTTCCCCGACACATTTTTTTTTCTTAAACTATTTTAAATTTTGAGGCAGTCTCACCACATTGTTAAATTCTCCAAGCAGGGCTGGAACCTTTGACCTGCCTGCCTCAGCCTCCCAGAGTGCTGGGCTCACTCCACCCAGCTCAACACTGTCATCCCTGACTTTGAATCTCCACACCTGTGAGAAGATAAATTTTCAGAAAAAATTCTGGAATGTAAGCCACTCCATCTGTGGTGCTTGTTATGACCTCTCCAGAAAATTCACCAAGATATCTGTTGTTATGACCTATATATTAATACTGTTATCTAAAAATCAACTTTCCTTGGGCTATGGAGATAGCTAGGGAGGTAGCGCGGCCTGGCAGGCACAAGGACCTGGGTACCACATGCCATACCGGCCTCCTGCAGTATGCCTGCCACTGAAATCGGGCGTGGTGGTGCATGTCTGTAATTCCAGCACCAGGGAGGCTGGGACAGGAGGATCACTACAAGTCCCAGTTGTATAGTGAGACCCTGTACCAAATACATAAATAAATAAAATATTTTTAAAGATTAAAAAGAAAAAACATAAATAGTTCTTTATCTCACTGTGCAATTGTCCGTGGAGCTCAGGACCTAGATGACAGAGCCTGTCCCAGCAGTATGAGCAATGCAACTTCAGCCTAGGCTGGCCTTCTCGGTACCCATCCCCCAGTGATGGGATGGATCTGCCCATTGCTTCCTCAGCACAGATCCAGCCAGTACCCATCATGCACTGGGGCTGCACCTGCTGACGTCGGGCTGCCAGCTTTTCTTCCAAATTCCATCTCTTAGTTGCTGGGTGGTCCAGGTGAGCTGGTTAGGTCCTCTGACTCCCTTCTGTCCCCCATGGTGCTAGGAATACCCACACGGAGGGTTGCATCAGGCCGGAGCAAGCCAGGACCTGCCAGGGCTCTGCAGAGAACTTGACTCATAGAAAATGCTTGAAGGATGGAGGCCGTCCCTTTTCTGAACTGGTAGAGGGAGACAAGAAGGGACTCGGTCCTGTTCTCACTTGCATGTGTGCATTGTCATCTTCCTGAGCCCTTGGCTTGAGCCAGAGGTGTTCCACCTCTGAGAGCTGGGAGTGAGCGGTGCTGCCTGGGTACACGTGCTCGGGGCAGCTGGGGGGACACAGGGCAGTTATTATTCAACTTCCCAGGGATGCGGGGCTGCAAATGACACCACTTAGTGTCTGGGCCAGGTGCTTTGGCTGGACCTGTGATCTACATGGCCTTTTGTCTGCTGTCATTTTTATCCCTTCCCAGTTAAAGAAAAAGAGGCTCAGACAAGGTATTACAGCCCAGATCCACAGAGAGCAGAGGCCAGAACTCAAACCCAGCACCCACCCGACTCTGCTGCCTCGAGCTGCTGGGCCAGGGCCAGGCCTCTCCGGCTCCTGCTGCCACAGCAGGCCCTGGACATCGTCTCTATGGTGCCGAGGTCTGACTCTGTGTCCAGAGGATCTAGGTCAGGGTGTCTGGAGACAGTGCTACTGAAGCCCAACAGGCAACAGGGAGGCAACGGGGAGGCAGCCAGAGCAGTGGCCCAGCGGGTCAGGACTGAAGAGGTTCTGAAAAGGTGAGCCTGGCAGGCCTGCCATCTCCATAGAGCCAGCAACATAGCCTGTGCTTTGCCTTTTTTTTTCTTCAAATTAGTTTTATAAAACAGAAAAGTTGCATGCATTATGAGCACCTATACAGGGCACGAGGTTTAAATCAGCACATAGTCACAGCCCATTCTTATTCTAACCTCAGGGGGAATGGCTGATGCCTATTTTCTTTTTCCTTTCCTTTAGCACTGGAGGTTGAAGCCCAAGCTTTGTCACTGAGCTATGTCCTCCAGCCCTCTCCTTCCCCTGCCTTCTTAAAAACTATTTTATTTCATCCTGAGAACAGAACTCACGAAGGAGCTGCATTGCCCAGGCTGGGCTGGAAGTTAGAATCCTCCTGCCTCTGCCTTGTTGAGTTGTGTTCCTCAGCTCTACCCAATGCTCACAGCAATGTGGATTTAGGGTGCTGTCATGACATCAAGACCCATGAATACTTGGGCACCCCTGAACTGTCGGGTATGAATGGTCATCGTTTCCTCCTCTTGATAGACCAGGAAGTTGAATTAAAGTTGCCTTTCTATAAGTCTTCTATTCTGGAGAAAAGTCTGGGTCCCTGTCTTTACTTTTGAACTCAGGACCCTGTGCTTGCCAGGCCAGCGCTTATTCCACTGAGCTATCTCTCCTTGTCTTTACTTTTGAATGGGCACCTAACATATTTTTTTGTTGTCTTTTTCAGAAAATGCATTCAACTGCTCCTTATGAGTGATTTGCAGGGCCCATTAGTGAAACTGAAACCAAGGAGCCCTCGGTGGCGTGTCTGCAGGGATCCCACTCCCGGGGCAGCAGGCCTCAGCCTGACCCGTGGACTGGGCTAGCTAAGCACAAGGCATCCAGTTGTCTCTGCTGCTGGGAAATGAGCTTTGCTTGGCTCGGCTAAGCCCAAAGGGAAAGCGGGCGGGAGAGTGGAGGACCTGCTAAGAGGATTGCGGATTAGCCGGGACACATGCTTTGGAAATTGACCTTTGACCAAGCTGTGCGTAAATAAAGCCAGGCGGCAGCCAGAGGGCACAAAGCACAGGGACCAGTGAAGGAGAGCGGCACGCCCCTGCTGAGGTCAGCCATGTCCGCCAGCCCCATGGACATCTTATTCGGCAGGAACAAGAAGGAGCAGCTGGAGCCTGTGCAGGCCCAAGTGGCAGGTGAGCATTCTGCAGGAATGACAGGCTTCTCAAGCCATGGATCTCTGTCTGTCTGTCTGTCTGTCTGTCTGTCTGTTTGTCTCTTTCTCTCTCTCTCTTTCTCCTTTTCTTTTCTTTTTATAAATTACTTTTGGAAAATGTGGAAAACGGCACACAGGGGTAGAACAACGTGAAGGCCAGACATGTTGTCTGGACTCAGCGGAGAGATTCTGACAAGAGTCGGGGTGGTCTCAGGATCCCTAGGGGCAGGGCTGGGCGCTGCGGTCCCAGAAGCGAGGGGATGCGGGTGCAAAAGGCCTCTGAGCCATGGACCCCGAGGGTGCACCCTACGTTCACCCCACAGTGCTGAGCCCCACGTGTATATATGGCTACCACAGAGCCCGGGGACAGCAAGTGCCTTGTGGCCCGCTCCCTTCCCCTGTTGCCCCCTTCTCTCCTCGGTCCCTTTTGGGGTCCACATCCCTAGGGCTGGTGTGTACCCACAAGGTCGTTCCCTCGTTTGCACCTGAAAACAGCTTGGGTGCTGCCCTTCTTGTAGGTGGCTTGGGGGTGCTTCCCACCAGCGGAGGATGACAGCAAAGGCTTTTGTGTATTTTTTCTAATTACAAGATAAGACACAGTTGGTAACTCTTACTCTCTCTATGTGTAGGTGTGTGTTATGGAGATAAAATCTGGGAGTATAAGTTAGGATACAGAAGGAAATAAGAGGCTGTATTTTCATCTCTCTCTCTCTCTCTTTTTTTTTGAGACAGGATCTTGCTATGCAGTTCAGGTTGGCCTTGAGCTCCCTTTTATAGCCCAAGCTGGTTTCGAACTCACATGGATCCTCCTGCCTCAGCCTCCCAAGTGCTGGGATTATAGGCATGTGCCACCACACCCGGCTATGTATTTCCATCTCTTAAGTGCTGTTCTTTTCATTGTTTTGTTCCCCCTTCAGTGGGGACTGAATCTAGGGCCTCCACACAGAGCTATACCCCAATCCTTGTTTAAAAATTGATTAATTAATTAATTTGTATTTTGAGATAGGTTCTCCTTTTTTTTTTTTTTTTTTTTTGTCTTTTTGAGACAGGGTCTCACTATGCAGTTCAGGCTGGCTTTGAACTCACTTTTGTAGCCCAGGCTGGTCTTGAACTCACATGGATCCTCCTGCCTCAGCCTCCCAAGTGCTGGAATTACAGGCGTGTGCCACCATGCCCAGCTGAGATTGGTTCTCCTTAAGTCATTAAGTTTTCCAGGCTGGACTGAAGCTTGTGATTATCTTGTCTCAGCTTCCCATTTTGAGCACTATTAATATTGGGTCCCATTCACCTTAAATTCTTATAATACACACACACACACACACACACACACACACACACACACACACGCACACACCACTATGTTATATTTGAGAACTATAAAATAGATATGAATGTTATTTGAAACATATGAACATTTTTCTATAAGCAAATGTGTGTTCACAATTAATCAATTAATTTTGGATTTTTCAAGGCAGGGTCTTGCTATGCAGTTCAGGCTGGCCTGGAACTCACCATGTAGCCCAGGATGCCCTCAAACCTTCAGTAATCCTGAAGTTAGCAAATCGATCAATCCTGCCTCTGCCTCCTGAGTGCTGAGATTACAGGGATGCGCTGCCATGCCTGGCTATTCTATTATTTTGAAAACTGTCCTAGGAAGCCCACCCTTTTGCTCTGGCACCCAGGAGCTTTTTCAAGTCCATCTGCCCTCCTTTTAACCCCATGATCAGTAACCTTGTGGGAATCCTTAGAAAGTTTAGAAAACACAGGTCCTAGACTCTAAAGGCTGGTGGACAACAGTGACCCTCTAGAGCAGTGGCTCCCAAAGGGGGCCCCTAAGCACCCGGGGCAGCACCAATCCCTGCTCTCAGACCCTAGCCTAGCTAATAGGGTGCAGGCAGCTGTATCTGTCCACTCAAGCCCTCCAGGTGAGATCGGAGGCTGAGACAGGAAGGTGCAGTGACCTGCACAAGGCCAAGGAGCCCACTGGGACAGCCCCAAGCCTGAGCCCAAGCTGCTGAACGAGGTCCCCAGACAGATGGCTCTCTGTCCGCTGAGGCAGGTGCCTGGGTTGATGCTGGGCCAGGCCCAGTCAAGGTTTCGCTTCATGTCTGCCAGTGCATTAAGGCATAAATCAGCTTCCAGGGGGAGAGGACCAGAGCCCTCGAATGGGATACTAGCAGGGTCTGGTCTGCTGTGGCACCATCTTAGTTTTGATGATTGATTGATTGATTGATTGATTTGCAGTATAGGGGACTGAATCCAAACTCTTCACCCTGAGCTATATTCCCAGCCCAGTTTTGGAGACTGGGACTCAGTTCGTCACCCAGACTGGACTCCGACGTGGGTCCTAAAGACTTCTGGGCTGTATTGCTGTGGGTCGCCACCCATGGCTATAGATCAACTTAGGACAGTACTTGCTGCCCATAGGCACGTGGGTACCTCTCTGGATTCCAGTAGATGCATTCAAAAAGTAAAAAGAAACAGTCAAAGTAAAGTTTTAAATTTATATTTTTGATAAATTTTAATAGCATCTTTTATTTAAGGCAACATGACATTACTGTAAAACATTGCTGACAAGTCCAAGTACCTGTGTTATAGAGTAATAGCATCACTAAGCTTCTCCTCTGGATGGTTAAGAACCTAAATTTGCAGACCAAAAATTAGAGAAGAAGAGCTACAAGGTTAACCAATATTTTGGCCCTAGCCCTGCAAGGTCAGTGAGGACTCTGGACATAAGACAACCTATACTGTAATATTGTATAACTCAGTGGAGTCCCAAATTTTCTGTACAAGGAGATTATGGGGCCACAGAGGAAAAGGATAAATGATGTATAGTTTGCCTAAGGAGAGTCATCTAGGGAGAAAACATTCTCTCAGGCTTTCACAGAGAGCAAACTGGTCAAGTAATGGCCTTGGCTCATCCAGATAGCTGACACTAACAAAAGTTCCTAGAAAAGGCTCTACATGGTTTCAAGGTAAATCCTGAGAGGATTTGACTGACCTTGTCAGATATAAAACTTACATGTTTTGGGCCCGGCAGGATGGCTCAGTGGTCTAAAGTGCCTGCTTAGGAAAGCTTAGGCAGCTGCAGGGACTGCGGTTTGATCCCCAGAACCACATGCTGTGCCAGCCCTGCCCTCAGAGCAGGCTAAACCAGCCATAAAAATAAATAAACAAACAAACAAAAGTTCTGAAACAAGAAAAATAAATAAATAAAAATAAAATAAAAAATTCTTTAAAAATAAAAAAAAACCCCAAAAAACAATAAATAAATAAAATAAAATAAAAATTACATGTTTTGTTATATAGGTCTTGCTTCAACTTGGCCTTAACCACCCAGCAGAAAAGTTTAACTATAAGGCATAAAAAGTAAAGCCAGATTAGTGTGCTGAACTGTAAAAGGCTCAAGTCAATAGCTTCCAACATTGCCAGTTCTGCCAATAACCCACTACTATCATGGAATGTTGCTCTATGTACACAACTACTTTCTCTCAGTTCAATGAGAAGAAACATTTGTACGAATAGCACTTAGGAGAGTTATCATGTCTGTATCTTGTACTCTGAACAGCTACTATGAAGACAACAATATGCATTGTATCAATTATTGTGGCTGTCCTACTAACATGTTTTGAAACTGTCTCAATATTTTAAAAAAATTTGTTAAACAAGAATAATAACAAAATGTTGCAAATGCTATCTTTTTTTTTTTTTTTTTCATGGTCTTTGAAACCCAGCATGTTTTGTCCTGACAGCACATTGCAATTTAGACCAGCCAACTTGACTGCTCAATTGCCCCGTTCAGCTGGGGATGGCTATATTGGGCAGCATGGTTCTAGAATGTTCTTTCTTGTGTCTGTGTGAGGCTCCGTCAGGTCACCTGCAGCAGGAGCTGCCTGCACCTTCTGCTCTCCGCCCTGTGGAGGTTCTATTGCTCAGGCTGGCCTCTAATTTGTGACCCTCCCGCCTCGGCCTTCCAAGTACCTGGTATAGCAGCTGTGTGCCAGAGGGCCTGGCAATTGCACCCTTTCTGGAAGTGGCTGAGATACATGAACAGATCCTATTAGGAGGGTTGGGGACAGCCACTCCTTTGGGCTGTTTGGCTGGGACGTGGAAGCTGGCCCTAAACACTCTTTGTCCTACCAGGCAAGATTCCGCCCTGGCTGCAGGGGACTCTGCTTCGCAATGGGCCCGGGATGCACACAGTGGGTGACAGCAAGTACAACCACTGGTTTGACGGCCTGGCCCTGCTACACAGCTTCACCATCAGGGACGGTGAGTTGTGCATCCAGCCAAGCGGGTGCCATGCTGAGACAGCCCACACTGATCTCTCCCAGGCCCAGAGGCCAGAGTCTATGCTGGGCCACGGTGGGGCTGGTTCCTCGGGAGGAGGGAGTGTAAGAGAAGAAGCTGTGTCAGGTCTTCTCTAGCACTTAGTGGCTTGTGGCTCCATGCAGTGCTCCTCAAGGCCAGCAGTCCAGCACCCTCAGTCTGTCTGTGTCTCCCTCTCTTCCATCCATTCCTCCACTGTCCCAACTCTTTCTGTGGTTCTGACTTCTCTCTCTCTCTCTCTCTCTCTCTCTCTCTCTCTCTCTCTCTCTTTCTTTGAGAAATGATTTCAGGATGACCTCAAACATACTGTGTACCCCAGGCTGGCCTTGAACTCACAGTGATCCTCCTGCCTCAGCTTCCCACAGATTGGGATCACAGACATGTTCCACTGTGCCTGGCTTCCTGCTTCCCTCTTACCAGAACCTCTGATAATTTTCACCTCCAAGTCTTTAACTTGGCTACATCAGGGAATAGATGTCTGGATTTGTGGGATTAGGATGTGGCCATCTCAGGGACAGGGGCAGCATTTGGCTCTGGGAAAGTGGCCAGTTCCCTTTTCAGGTCATCTTGTGAAGCAGCAAGTGCTCTTCCTGAGGCAGGCTGGAGCATGTGGCTGCTACTGGTTTTGAACTCAGGGGTGCATCCAAACAAGACCAGAAGCGGGCATCCCTAAAGCATTCTGGCAAGTGGTCACATTCAGCAGGGGATCAGCAGGAGAGCTGGAAAGGGGGAACTTCTGCCCTCTCCCTGCCCTTCCACTCTTTTTCCCCTGAGCCTAGGCAGGGCTTGGGAGTGCGTGGGCTGCTCTGCCAGCCCCCAGGCTCCCCCTCCTTGGGCCCAGGGCTGTGAGATAAGGCAGACAGGGCACAGGACAATGCTTACCATCTGCACTCATTGATGTTTGCTGCAGCGTTTGCTGCTGCTCCGTAAGTGTCCCCATGACACACACAGCTCAGCCTTCGCGAAGAAGGTGCCCCTGGGTACACAGGAGAGGCCAAGGCCCAGAGAGGCCAAGTAACAGGCCCAAATGTGCAGGTCTCACAACCCACACTACCCCCAGTCAGGACCCAAGTCCTAACCATTATGCTCTTCCACCTGGGGCCCCTCCTGCCACCTCTCCCCACCTGCCTGACACAATCCCCTGGGCACAGCCAGCCACACCAGTCCTCTAGCCTGCTCCATGGCCCCTTAACAGTAGAAAGATAAACCAAGAATGTGACGTTTGACCACACCTACCTCAGCGGAGGGAATGCATGAAAACCCATGCGTGCAGAGAGCAGAGTCAGTGGTCTCCCCAGTCAGAGCTGTAGGATGCCCCTTTACTGCTGCGAATCCCAAGATCCAGGATCCCCGGAGCTGAAGGGACTCATGACCTTGAAGGTGCCATACTTCCCCTGAGTTCCCGCTCCCAGCTCTGGGTGTAAGCGTCATCCACTGCGGTCCCCAACCCCTGGCCAAGGTAATCAGAAAGGTTGTAGGCCCAGGCATGGCCTTCTGTGATGTTTAGGAAGCACCCAGATAGCAGGCTTGGTGGTGCAGGCCTGTAATTTCAACTAGGGGATGGCTGAGGCAGGAGGGTTGTAAATTCAGGGCCAGCCTAACTCCATAATGAGGCCGTCTCCTAACCACCCCACCCCACCACCACCTCCACCTCAACAACAACCACAAGTACAGTGGATTAGACAGAGACAGAGTGGAGAGAGGGAAGCTGGGTGACATAGGAACATTTTTCTAGGTCTAAAATTTCAAAATAAAAGGTCTTTCTAAAGCAGTTGTAGAGAGGAATGATTCTGTGAGCCTCCTTAATGATGTTAATTTTGTGCTAAAGGGGAAGTTGGCTCACTAGGATGTGTGTGTGTGTGTGTGTGTGTGTGTGTGTGTGTGTGTGTGCGCGTGCATACGTGTGCCCCCTCTGCCCAGCGAGATGTCACACTTGACCCTGCTGTGGAGCTGTCTGTTTACTGTGTCCCTTCAGAAGGAATGTTAGGCTAATTGGGTCCTGGGAGGAGGGGAACACATTGGCTCTGTCTCTAATAGCAAACTCACAGAGCTGCGTCAGCCTTCAGAGATTCCAGAGACACCACTCACTGTGGCCCTGGGGACTCTGTGCTCCTGGCGGTGCTGGCTGAGGAAAAGCATGGCCTGAGTTTATGTTTCAAGTGACAGGAATTCAGCCCTTAGGGCCATGTGCCCATCGCAGGGATCCAGAGTGCCGGAGCCAGCACTTTGCGTAGGTAGTGATCCCAGACAGAACTCACTGGCCCTGGAGCGTGCTGCTTATCTCCCTGCTTCTGTCCCATCCCTCCTGCTCTGCTCAGAAGGGACCCCTGGTGTGGTATGTATCACCCTACGTGGCACAGAACACCAGGAGGGGTGATCTGAAGACAGGGCCGTCCATAGGGACCCAAGTGGGCCTCAGGGGGTCACAGGGCTCGCAGAAGAGCAAGGTGGGTCTGAGTCAAAGGACAGATGAGGACGAAACAGATCCCAGTGTGACCGAACCACAAGCCAAGGGACATGGGAGCTCCTGGAACTCAGGAAAGCAGGGGGTGGATCCCCAACCTCTGGGAGGAATCAGCCCTGCAGGCGCTACTTCACTAGGTCTCCCAAAACCACAGGGAAACAATGGTGTGTTGTTTTATGCCACCAAGTTTATGAGCACTTGTTTCAGCAGCCATGGGAAACTGACAGAGGCTGGAGCTGTGGTAGGAAGCCCGAAGCACGAGTGCTGCAGGGGACTGTTGGCATCACCAAAAGCTCTAGAAGGTTCACTACCCCTGGTCTAGAACCATTTTGTGCACCCTCAGGTTGTCCTCCAAGAATCCTTACTTGATGCTAACACTAAAAGCCGTTCCCACAGCTAGGTGACTATAACATCAGAGTTCCAGCCCTCTACTGGTACGCAGGACTAGGCTTAGGTGGTGCCAGCGCTGTACTGGGTAACAAGGAAATGTGTTACTCCAGGAGGCTGACATTGTCAGCACAGGCTTCTGGAGGCAGGACTCCTGGCCCTGAATGGAATCATGGGAAAATACAGCCTTCTGGGCCCATCCTCCAGGCCTGTACCTTCCCTGAAGGGCTGCTAACATGGAGGGAGGGGTATCCCAGTGGAGAAGAAATACCAACATGGCAAGAAGGATATCAATACGGCAGAAAGAATACCAACATGGACGGAGGGACACAACAGAGGGGGTGGGATGACTCACATCTGAAAAAGGCTGGGCAAGGCAGGTGAGTGTGTTTGTTCCTCGGTTTCCTCATGTAGAAATAGAGCTAAGTGAAGCCTACTTCCTTTATTATGCTGTTGAGCCTCCAGGGAGAGAAGTGTGTGTGTGTGTGTGTGTGTGTGTGTGTGTGTGTGTGTGTGTGTGTGAAGGAACACACCATGTTCTGGTTGTGTCAGGCACTCACATTACAGAAGTCTATCCTGGAGCGCTGTTCTCCCTGTGAATGGTGTGAGCCAATGTTAAAGCTCTGTCAAGGGGCCAGCCTGAGACCAGCCTGCTTCTTCCCTTTCAGGTGAGGTCTACTACAGGAGCAAATACCTGAAGAGTGACACCTACAATGCCAACATCGAGGCAAACAGGATCGTGGTGTCAGAGTTTGGAACGATGGCCTACCCGGACCCCTGCAAGAACGTCTTCTCCAAGTAACTGTCCAGTTTGAATCTGATCAAGTTGCATGCTTTATTGTTTATGTCTTTGGTGGTCAAAACAACTAGCATCCGTTCCTTAGGCTATTGCCTTTAGGGTGGCTATAGGGCCAGCCTTTGGTCATAGACTCTGAGTCATTCTTGATCATGGATACAGAGAGAGGTGCTCAAATTCTGCAGCAGGGGAACAGTAGTTTGGAATTACCTGTCAAAATTACAAATGCACACTTCCTTCTGTCTAAAATACACTCACTTGTGTCTGGAATGAAAATGTACAGGCTATTCGTGGCTACATCCTTAGCCATCACAAGAAACTGAAAATAAATACCTAACAACAAAAAAAAAAGTCAACTAGCCATAGGACTATACGAGAAAAAGCCACGCTGACATAAGAAGAAATAAGGATGCTCTCTGTGCTATCTGGAAATATTTCCAAGATATATTATTAAGTGAGGAATTAGGAGATAGTAAGAGTTAGAAAGATCATGCGGTATGCTATGTTTTATGTTAAAAAGCGGGAGGAAATGTAAATTTATTTTTGTTTGTATAGTCATGAAGAAATCC
>PVJA010033629.1:0-23172 GCA_004027025.1 Myocastor coypus | reverse complement strand
TTTTTTTTTTTTTTTTTTTTTTTTTTTTTTTTTTTTTTTTTTTTTTTTTTTTTTTTTTTTTTTTTTTTTTTTTTTTTTTTTTGGAGGTTGGCGTATTGCATGTTGTCCTCGCGGTCGTTCTGCGGAGTGCGGTGTGTGGGCATGACCCGCCTCCTTACTGATGTTGCTTTGGAAAAAAAAAAAAAAAGAAGGAAAGGAAAAGAGTGTGCTTCTCTTTGGACTGGGAGGAGGCAGATATATACACGGTCAGGTGTTCTGCGGTTGCAGTGGGCCACCAGTGAAGCTTATGGTGTTGAAGGCTGTTGAATCTAGGCCTCCTGGGGCTCGTCTCACCAATCTGGCTCTGCGTTACATGCATTGGTCGAATCCCCTCAGGATTGGGTTTGGGACCGTGGACAGTGCTTTGTGGAGCTGTTGTTGGTGTCGGCCTTCGGGATGAGTCGCGGCCATTGCTTGGCCGTTTTGCTTTCTGTGAAAGCCTGAGAGTGTTTTTCTCTGGGTGACTCTCCTTGGACACACTGTAGTTCATTGATCCCTTTCCTCTGGGGTCCCGTGATCTCCCTGACCGGGGAATTTGGGACACCTCTGAGTTATAGGATGTTGCAGTATAGGTTCTCTTATATTCTGGGTCCTTGTTGACCTTGAAGGGCTAGGGCCAAAGTGTTGGCTGTCCTTATGGCCCTTCTTTTTCTCCAATTTTTGGTCTGTTGGCTTGCATTCTTAGCCCTCCAGCAGAAAGGCTTTGTGATGCTGTTGCTCTATAGCATAGGTGCTGGGCTTGTCATCGCTGGCTTTCTGAGTGTCAGGTATCTTTGACTTAGCTTGTGGATGATGTTTTCTGACCATCATTGATGTTCTGGTAGCTTTCCATGCAGTGTGATGTGAGCGGTTGCACAATTTTGGCACAGATGTTTTGAGATTCAAGGAAATGCAGGATTGTGGCCTGTCGGGAATGTGGTTTTTGGCCCAGTCTCTTGTTTTCAGGTGCTGCTCTTGGGGGAATGACAGTGGCTGGGTTTACACCAGGAGCAGTGCATATCGGGGAGACGGAAGTGACATGTATTCCAGACATGGTTTTGGTGTTGCATTGTGCTATGATCAATGTGCTGAACCTTTTGAGGGTTCTTGGGACCAGTGTCTGATTCATCCTGTGTACATAAGTGTATGGTTTTGCTATTGATATGTTTTCTGCTTTGTCTGCTTCCAGTCACTTCGTTGTTTAATCCATGACACATTCGGCTGTGTTGTGCCCTTAAGTTCTTGTTTTCTTCTTTGGAGTTCTTGTATTAGGGAGACTATACGATATTGAAGGCTTTATATATAAATGGATGTATGTTGAACATATACTCATTAGTGAAATAAACCAGACCTATATGTGTAAAAAAAAAAAAAAAAAAAAAGAAATTTAGAGAAGATTTAATGTCAATTCTTCTCAGGGTATTTAATGAAACAGAAAGGAATACGATTCTCCCAAACTCATTCTTGGAAGCAAGTATTATCCTGATACCAAAGGTAGAGAAAGACCCCACCAAAAAAAAAAGAGAACTAAGGGCCAACATCTTTAATGAACATAGTTATTAAAATTCTCAATAACTGCTCACAAACAGGATACAGCAAGTCATCAAGAAGATTATATACCAAGTGGGATTCATCCCAGGAATGAAGGGATGGTTTCAATATATGCAAACCAGTCATTATAATATATCAACAGAGCCAAAGACAAAAATCATGTGATCACTCCGTAGATGCAGAAAAAGCCACTGACAGAGTCCATCACTCATTCATGATAAAAACAGTACAGAACATTGGAATAGATGGTTTTTACCTCCTCTTGATAAAAGCCATCTATGACAAACCATCAGTCAACATTATGCTAAATAGATAAAAATTCAAATCTACTTTAAAGTCAGGAACAAGATGAGGATGCCCAATGTCACCATTCCTATTCAATATAGTTCAGGGAATTTTAGCTAGACCAATTAGATAAGAGAGAAATAAAAGGAATAATAATTGAAAATCAAGAACTTAAATTATTATTTGCAGATGACATGTTACTCTACATAGAAAACTTCAAAAGCTCCTCTGAAAGACTCCTAGAATCAATAAACAAGTTCAGAAGCATAAATGGGTACGAAGTCAATAGCAAAAAGTCAGTACCATTCCTGTACACTAACAACAAACACATAGAAAAAATAAGGGAAACTAGTCCCTTCACAATAGCATCCAGCAAATGAAATACTTATAAATCAATCTAACAAGGAAGTGAAAGATTTATGCAGTGAAAATTACAATTTTCTGAAAAGAGTGTGAAAGGATTTCAGAAAATGGAAAGATATTCCTTGTATCTAGATAAGAAGAACCAACATTGTGAAAATGGCCATACTTCCAAAATTGCTATGCAGATTCAATGCATATGTAGAGGAAAAAATTCGTGAAATTCTTTTGGAACTAGAAGAGACCCAGAATTGGAAAAGTAGTCGTGGAAAACAAAACAAAGGTAGTAGGCATCACAATTCTGTATTTGCAAATCAGATCTAAAGATGGAAGGAATAAGAAGGGGCAGGGAAGAGTGAAATATAAAGGATTAAGGCATTATATACCTGTCTCTCCAAAATGAGTATGCTTATTGTGTATCATAAATATGTACCAATTAAAGTTATTATAATAAAAGACAGACTGCCATATATATCCCTCAAAATACTCCTGTTGCTCAAGACATTCTTATGTGATCTTTGTGGCTGATATTTTTGAAGCAGTGCTGGAGATTCTCTTTTGTAAACAGCTGTACTGCCATGAATGATGGAATGTCCTGAATCTTTTTTTTTTTTTTTTTAACTGGGGATTGAACTCAGGCCCTTGTGCTTGCCAGGCAAGTGCTTATTCTACTGAGCTATGTCCCCAGCCCCCTGTCATGGATCATTTAACAATGTTCACCTTCCATGATTATTTTTCCTTTGGTGAAGAGCCAAAATTCACACGGTGCCAAGCACGATTACTAAGGTTGATGAGGGAACACTTTAGTATTTTTATTTTTATTTATTTATTTTTGTGGAACTGGGGATTGAACTCAGGTCCTTGTGCTGTCCAGGCAGGCACTTGTGCCCCTGAGCTGTCTCCCCAACCCTACACTTTAGTATTTTTAAAGCCCACATTGCCTTTATATTGCACTTGGCAGCAGCATCTACTGTATCACATGTTGTAAAGATTCTCATCAAAGAGTGCTTTCAGAACTATTTCTGAAATTGACAAGGAAGATGAGTTAAGTGCGTCTGAAGTGAGGGTAACTGTCTTGAGAGGGATTAATGGGAATGTAGCTTTAATTCTCATTTCCAATTCGCTTTCAGTAAGGATGTCAAATGCATTCCACAGAGAAAGGTTAGTATTTAATAAATCATGCTAGCATAAAAAAAAAAATAAATCATGCTAGCATAACCTACAAATGAATGAAGATGGACTTTTTCCACATGCAAAACAGATCTCCTTGTGTACAGAAATGATCTTAGAATGGATCAGATTTAAATATAAACTAATACTACAAAATCCTCAACAGAAAATAGAGAAAGAAATCTTATGACTTTAAGGTAGGTAATGACTTCTTAACCATGATGTTAGAAGATTAGACAACAAAAGAAAAACATGAAATTTCATTGAAGTAAAAATGTTTTTGTGTGGGGCCCGGCGGGATGGCTCAAGCGGTCTAAAGCGCCTGCATGGGAAAGCTAGGGCGGCTTCAGGGACCGCGGTTCGATCCCTGGCACCACATGCTGTGCCAGCCCTGCCCTCGGGGTGGGCTGAGCCGGCCACAAAAATGAGTGAATAAAGAAACAAAGGTTCTGAAACAAGAAAAAATAAAATAAATAAAATAAAATTTAAAAAATAAAAAAAAAAAACTTAAAAAAAATGTTTTTGTGTTTTTACAGGACACTGTCAAGAAACTGAAGAAACAACTCCAAGTTTTGGAGGGAATATTTTGCAAAATATGATTAAGGGTTTTTGTATTAGAATATATAAAGAATCCTTACAAGAAAAACCAACTTTAAAAATAGGCTGAGTCTATATAGAAATTTATTTAAAAAAACACAAATGGCCACTAAGCTTATGGGAAAAAATGGCTAAAAATAGCCATTAGAAGACTGCAGATGCAAACTACAATAAGGTGTCACTTAAAATGGATTGACAGTAATAAAAAGGACATAATAATTTCTAGTAAGGGAGTAGAAAAAATGGAACACTCATGCATCGCTGGTAGGAATATACAACGGTGCAGTTGCTTTGGATACTGATTAGCCAGTTCTTCATATGGAGTTAGCATGTAATGCATAGCCTTCGCTTCTAGGTATCCAAGAGAAATGAAAACATATGTGCACCCAAAAACTTATATTTGCCTATTCATAGAATGTCATTTATAATAGCCAAAATATGGAAGTAACTCAAGTGCCCATCAATTGAATAGATAATGATTATATGTGATTTATCCATATGAAGAGATACTATTTGGCTATAAAACTGAACGATGATATATTTTACATGAATGAGTCCCAAAAATATGTTAAGTGAAAGAAGACAATTTAAAAAATCACCTGTTGGGGCTGGGGAAATAGCTCAGTAGGATAAGTGCTTGCCTGACAGGCCTAAGGGCCTGAGTTCAATACCCATCCTTTCCATTTCATGAGAAACATCGATTCTCCACTACTGTCTATGGCACTGTTACTCATTCGGGAGCAAGACCTCTAGCAAAACCTCTAGGTTTGTCAGCAACATCTCCTTTTCTTTGACTTGCTGTCATCAGATTCATTGTCAGATAAAGATTTTCTTGTCCTATCAACTTTTTTTTTTTTTTAACCAACTTTTTGCAAATTAAGAAATGCCTCAATTACCTCTGGACAATCTAAATTTTCTTCAGGTTCCCAGGTATTGTCAGCATCTGTAAATCCCTTCCACTTCAGAAAATACTCCACCTTCCCATTCACTACATGTTGGCCCAGTATTTTTTCCTTTTTCTACCACAAACTCTTCAGGTTCTGTTTCCTCAAATTTTTAACTTCTTTCTTTTTTTCTTTCTTTTCCTTCCTTCCTTCCTTCCTTCCTTCCTTCCTTCCTTCCTTCCTTCCTTTCTTCCTTCCTTCCTTTCTTCCTTCCCTCCTTCCTTCCTTCCTTCCTTTCTTCTTTCCTTCCTTCTCCTTTTTTTTTTTTTTTTTAAGTTTATGTATTTATTTTATGGCCAGCTCAGCCTGCACTGGGGGTGGGGCTGGTGCATCATGTGGTGCTGGGGATCAACTACATTCCCTGCAATTGCCTAAACTTGCTTAAGCAGGCACTTTAGACTGCTGAGCTATCTTACCAGCCCATTCCATTTAATTTTTTTCCCATTTTTTTGCACAGGTGACTGCACCTGAGTGTCCCTGGAGGACAGGAGGGAAGAAAGGAAGGTGAGGAATGGGGCAAGGACTGTGACCCGGGTTTTCTTGATGGGAGCCTATTCAGCACCTGCAGCTGCAGGCACCAGAGCTGGACTCTCCAGAAGTTATTTTTTCGATGTAGTTTCTGTGAGTAGTCTGTGTAAAGATCATGTTGTCTGTTAATAAGATAATTTTTCTTTTTCCTTCCATGTTTATATCTCTTTTATTTCTTTTTCTTACGTGATTACTCTGGCTAAAGTTTCAAATATTAAATTGAAAAGGAGCAATAAGAGTAGACACCCTTGTTTTTGATTTTAGAGGAAATGTTTTCAATTTTTCTCCACTTAGTATTATGTTGACTATGGTTGTGTTACATTGAGCTTGTATCAATTTGAGAAATTGATTCTATACCTATTTTCTTTACAGTTTTTATCATGATAGGATGTTAAATTTCGTTGAAGACTTGTTAAGTATTTATGAAAACCCTCATAGGACTGTTATGCTTGATTGTGTTTATGGGGTGCATTACATTTTTTGATTTGTATCTGTTGAGCTATATTTGTGTCCCTGGGATAAAACCAACTTGGTTATGTTGCATTTTTTACAATGTACAGTTGAATCCAATTGTAAAGAGTCTTATTTTAATTTGTAATTTTTCAAAGATGTTGCTCTTTTATTTTCCTTTCTTTTTATTTTTAATTCCTTATCTGGTTTCAGTATCAAGAAAATACAGTCTCCATAGCATTCACTTGGAGGTGGGGCCAATAGGAGGTCCATAAATTACAAGGAGGATACTCTTAAGGGAGATCCTGGGACCCCAGCCCCTTCATTTTTAGTCCGCTAATCATGAGCTGATGGAAATGCTATTATTTCACCAGTTTACAAAGAAAGAAAGAAAGAAAAGCTTTGCAGTATCTTCCAAGTCATTGAAGTGGGTGGCAGCATAATGCAGTGAAAAAAACATAGTCTCTGAAGGCACCAAGATATATGTTTGGTACGTGACTATAACTAACTAGTAGATGGCTACCTGGGTTTTCTCACCTGTCACGTGGTGATGACAAACCAAACTTATTTTAAATTTCAGTGGCAGGTTACAGTTTCATTTGGTTCTCGTGTCTCTTCAATCACTTTTGTAAAATTTCCTTAGTTTTTTTTTTTTTTTTTTTTTTTTTTTTTTTTTTTTTTTTTTTTTTTTTTTTTTTTTTTTTTTTTGGTGTGTGTGTGTGTGTGCAAGGTGTCACTACACAACTCAGACTCGAAGTGATCCTCCTGATTTGTGCCTCCCTAGTCTATTACCAGCTTGTTGCACCCGGGGGAGGGACTGGTGCGGCCTGTGGTGCTAGGGAGTGAACCCTGGCCCACTCGCTTACCTAAGCAAGTGCTTAGTCTGCTGAGCTGTACCGCCGGCCCTTTTCTTAGTGTTCATTTGTTCATTTTCTAATCTTGATATTTTTGAAAAGTATCCAAATAGACTGATTATTTTATGGAATATCACTAAATTTGGCTTGTCTGTTTTCCCCTCCTAATTAGATTCATAAAATTTATCTTTGTTAAGAATGCCACAGAAATGATCTTGTGACCTCAGTGAATCATATCAGAAGGCACAAGGAATCAATTTGTTGCAACATTGATTATGTTAACGTGGTTATCTTCTATGTCTTCCATTTATAAAATTATTATATCTTTAAATTATTAAGTATTTTGTGGTGAGATATTTGACACCATGTAAATATCCTATACCTCATCCAACTTTACCCATAGCATCTAAAATACCATCAAAACATTTTTTTACCTATGCTAACCTATGGCTATGACAACCTTTAATTGTGGCTATTTTCTAGTTAACATTATTCTTTTAGAATTATTTTCTAGTTAACATGAGTCTTCTATATTCACTTTTTGGCATCCTACTGTGGAGAAGAACATTCTGTTCTTACTTATACGATAACAGATGCAGACATCTAAATTTTATTTTATGATATGTAATCCATGGTTATCATTCAAAATTTTGATCTTCAAAATGAGCATTTCAGATTTGATGATGGGAAATTCATTAGGTGTGTGATGTTTTGTGATATTCCCATCATACTTTCTTGCATGCTTTCCAGATTTTAGTGTGACAAAAGGCTTTATCTTAATCTTGCCTTTTTCCCTGTTCCAGTTCTGTTATCGCATACTTGTCTGAAGAGTTATAATTTCTTCTGGTTGAGAATGTTGTTTAGAAGTCAAGCCCTGGGTTTTAGTGGTGGGCATTGTTATTGGGGTTTCATTGCTTTTAGGTCCTCTCAATATTAGCATATTGATTTTTTTTTTTTTTTTTTGTCTTTTTGAGACAGGGTGTCGCTATGCAGTTGAGGCTGGCCTTGAGCTCACTTTTGTAGCTCAGGCTGGTCTCGAACTTGCACCAATCCTCCTGCCTCAGCCTCCTGAGTGATGGGATTACAGGCATAAGCCACCACACCCGGCAGCATATTGATTTCTGATCATTTGGTTGAACATTCAGTAACTTATTGGCTTAAAAGAATAAATATTCTTCCTTTAATTTGCGAAAACTAGTAAGGACTTTAACAAGTGAAAAATCATATATTAAACTGGGCATGGTGGTACCTGCCGATCATTCCAGGACAGAAGAGGTGGCAGCAGGAGGAATGCTGTGAGTCCGAGACCAGCTTGGGTCACATAGTGAGTTCAAAGCTAGCCTGAACTAAACAGTGAGACCCTGTCTCAACAAAACAAAACAAACAAGAAAAACGATATATTTTAGAATATTAGAGACATTGTTCTCTGTAGTCTATTAAGTATTCCTTTGCTTTTTGTTGTTGTCATTGTCATTGTTTTGAAATAGGGCTTTGTTATATAGTTCAAGTTGACCTTGAACTCCTTATGTAGCCCAAACTGGTCGTGGACTTACAATGGTCCTCCTGTCTGAGCCCCCTGAGAACTGGGATTACTTGCCTATATCATCATGCCCCACTAGTCTATTAAGTGTTCTATTCTATAATTATTTACCAGAAAAACTTCATGTAATTAAGAATTTCTGGAAGAGGAGAAAAGAAAAGTTGGCTCTTATGAATTCCTTGCAAATGTTTTAGGGGAACTGTAGCTCACTTTCTATTGACTCTTTGAAAGTTTGATATAATTGGGTCTTTGGGACATTATCCCTGAAGGATCTGAAGTTTCAAGTCTCTGTATATTATGGCTTCTGAACTTTAAATTGTTAAGGGACAACAGGTATTCCCCCTAAGCAACAAATGGCTTAAATTTACATCGCATTTCAATTGTTATCTTTTAATGTCTTTTGAATTTTGAAAGAAATGAATTTTGAAAGTAATTGAGTCCCAAATAATAGTATCTTACTTTTAAAAATATGGGTTCATTCATTCTTGCCTATAGCCAACTTTAAAAAATATATTGTAAAATAATTTTTATTTGGAGTTGGTGGCAGGGAAGTTATAATTCAGGCAAGATTGTCAATTTTATTTGGCTACTATTTTTAAACGACAGAAAATATCAAATCCCAGACAACCAGGCCAATTTTGTATTCTCAAAACAGTGTTTTCTAGTCTTCATAGTAGCACAAGAATTAAATTTCCATAAAGTAATCTTTTATAATAACTTATCATTGCTCTGGTATGGAATCCATTAAATAGAAAATCTTATAGATAAATCTGTAAAAAGTAATCTGATAATGAATGAATACGAATCAATTATTGTGATGGAAGAAATATAGCATTTCTAAGGAGAAAAGCAAAAACTCTGTATTTTCTATCATCACAGAGGGAAATAACACTGACAAAAATTCTCTAGAATACTTAAGGGACATACAGTGTCACCAATAATGCTTGGATATGCAATGTCAATTGCAGCGGGATTAATGCCTAAAACAGAGAAAAAAAAATAAACAAAAAATAGAAGTCCTTATTAGCAGGCTGGAAATGAGATAGAGCAGAGGGAGAAGCCAAAATAATTATGTGATATGAGAAAATAAACAGAAAAACATTTTCTTTTCAGTGCTGGTGTTGAACCTAGGGTCTTACCTGCTAGCCAAACATTCTATCAGTGTTCCTAGCTCAAGTTTGAACATTTTTGTGCTCTTATCATAAATCAAATAAGATATTGCTGTAGCACCAGTATCTTCATAATCACCATGCCAGCCTTTTAAATATTGAGAACTGGGAGAATCAATGCATTGACTGAAACTGAGATAGATGGGGGAAATGGCAGTGACGAGACAGTGAAGATGGAAATGTAACATTGACTGTAAGATTCGTCCATGAAGCAAAGAGTAGGATGGGAGTGTTCCTGGGTGAGGTGGCAATGCGGGGAACTGCCAAGAGCAGGTACAGTTGACAATAGAGTGGAGAGAACTATCAGAGGAAGAAAATCTTTGAAAGTAATAAAGAGGACTTTAAGTGGAAAAGTAAGGTTTTCTCAATTTTTTATTAAAACTGTGATGCACAAAAATACTGGAAGTGATTTACTTATGACAATATAATCTTTACTTATTTATTCATTCATTTTTTTTTTTTTTTCAGTACCAGGGATTAAGCTCAGGACCTTGCGCTTGCCAGGCGGGCACTTATGTCACTGAATCTTTAATTCCATATTAAAAAAAAATATGGCCATTTTCTAAAGGAGTTTAATTTCTGCATTTTCTAAATGTTTATGACTTTTGCAAGGGTATTGTCTGTGCATAATTTTTACAATCACAAGGGTATGGAGTTCAGTAAAGAATTAAACTGTATGATGGACATATCAGTGTTTAAATGAAATTGGTTACTTTATGTGACTTAAATATGTAATCTTATGTATAATTGCAATGCTTTGATTTATTTATTTTCTTGTATAAGCACTATTAGTACAAATATTTATTTTCAGTGAACTAAGAGAAAGTAGCTGCATATCTATCCTATTCTGTATATATAGATACATATGTATATGTATCTATATATATTTTTTTCACTACAAAATAGTCTTTCATTTATATTCCATTTTTTTTTTTTGTCAGAGATGGGTGTTCCATTGCCGTTCAAATACTGTAGGTGTGTTTTATCTTGATCTTAACCATTCAGCAGAAAAGTATAACCATGAGGCATTAAAAAGTAAAGCCATGGGGCCAGTAAGATAGCTCAGTGGTCTAAAGCACCTGCTTAGGCAAGCTTGAGCAACTGCAGGGACTGCAGTTCTATCCCTGGCACCATATGCTGTGCCAGCCCCACCCCGAGGGCAGGCTGAGCTGGACATAACATAAATAAATAAAAGTTAAACAAAAATCATTTTAAAAAAGTAAGGCCATATTAATATGCTAAGCTGTGAAAGGCTCAAGTCAACAACTTCTGACAATGCCAGTTCTGCAGATAATCCACTACTATTATGGACTATTGGGCTATATTGGGTTATTTTGCTGAAGACATGCACCCACAGTGTTTTAAGCAATGATGACACCCTTGTTCAAAAGAATGTATGAATGACTAAGTTGTTAGCTGGAAAGGACAGAACTCATTTAGATTCAGAACTTTGAAGGTATTGATTTAAAATTTATTTATGGGTTGCTCTCATCATTCCTCTTTGAGCAAGGGTTATTGGTAATTTAAAAAAATATTATGAGCTTTCTTTCCATTAGTTATCTGACTTTTCTAATTTGTGTTCAATAATTTGTTCAATGTGAAGCTATGTTTTCTCCCATTCAGCCACTTTTAAATCTTTACTGAAAACCAATTGTGCCAAAGGTAGATTGATGAGCTGACATTAAAATACTAAATAGGTTTATTTTTGTTTTAGATTCACAGTTCTTGAAATTTCACTGTGGAAGAATCAACTTTCATGCAGTTTAAATTTGCTTTTGTCCCTTAAATCAGTCTGCACCTATTTTGTGTTTTTGACCTGCAAAATTGTCTTCATACTGGTAAGAATAGGTTTGAGTAAACTTATACTTTATCCATTTCTTTGTGTGTCTTTAGATGAATTGAAGAGAATAATGGCAAATAATTCTAAATGAAAGAAAAAAATGCAACAAGAGAATTTTACCATTTGGAGCTTTTTTTTTCTGGAGGGATTTTCTCGATACCCAAGATTAGAGATTTTTCTCTTCATTTTTAGCCTTATAATGTATCTGATTACTCTCTTGGGTAACAGCACTCTTATTTTAATCATTATCCTAGACTCACACCTTCAAACACCCATGTACTTCTTTCTTGGAAACCTCTCTTTCATGGATATTTGTTACACATCTGCCTCCATCCCTACTCTGTTGGTGAATTTGCTGTCATCCCAGAAAACCATTTTCTTTTCTGAGTGTGCTATACAGATGTACCTTTCCCTTGCCATGGGCTCCACGGAGTGTGTTCTGCTAGCAGTGATGGCGTATGACCGCTATGTGGCCATTTGCAATCCACTGAGATACCCCATCACCATGAACCGGCAGGTCTGTGTCCAGATGGCCAGCATCTCCTGGATGACGGGCTGTTTCACTGCTCTGCTGGAAAGCACTTTCGCCCTGAAGACACCTCTCTGTGGGAACCTCATTGATCATTTTGCCTGTGAAATTCTGGCAGTGCTGAAGTTAGCTTGCATGAGTTCACTCCTCATGGACACGATCATGCTGGTGGTCAGCATTCTCCTCCTGCCCATCCCAATGCTCTTAATTTGCATCTCCTATGTTTTCATCCTTTCCACTATTCTGAGAATCAGCTCAGCGGAGGGAAGAAGCAAGGCCTTTTCTACTTGTGGTGCACACTTGACTGTGGTAATTTTATATTATGGGGCCGCCCTCTCCATGTACCTAAAGCCTTCTTCATCAGACTCACAAGAAATAGACAAAACCATCTCATTGCTTTATGGAATGCTTACTCCTATGTTGAATCCCATCATTTACAGTTTAAGAAATAAGGAGGTCAAAGAGGCCATGAAAAAACTGCTAGGTAAAATATAATTGTATGAAACACAAAAATATCTGTGACTGGAATCCTATAATTTTACCAAGGATGTGGCTCCAGCAGGTCTCACTAGAGAAATTCTAGACACTATTTACCTTTATAATTTTACAACTGTTAGATACAAAGTAATTGCTCAGAACAACAGCAGATTCCATTTTGCCTTTATCAGTATTTCCTGTCTTTGGTGTTTCATGTAAGAAGTTTTAAACATTTGAATCATCAAATGTTTACACTGGGAGGAAATTTTGATAAAATTAGAGTTAGTGAATGTTAGTGTCATGAGAAACTTACATTTTTTTTTTTTTTTTTGCTTAAATCCTGTTTTGAATGAGGTGGGACCATAAACAATATGGTAGTACATATTGGCCTTGGCTAAGGAAGTGAGAAAACAAAATCAAAGAAAAGTTGAAAGATTTGCTTAACATCATGCAGCGGCAGAACTGGGATAGCAGCAGTCACCTAGCTTGGTGAGAGTTTATTTTATTACATGGTGGTAACTCCCGAACTGCTGCTGTTACTCAGGACTCATTTCCCCAAGTAGCGCATCCAGTGATGCCTGCTAGACTTGTTTGCCTGATATTCTTGTTTGTCTAAGTGCAGAGATACATACGCAAATTTTATCTGCATCTGTATCATTATACTTCTTGTATGATGTGTTTTTCATGCATATTTGCATTTTTTTATTGGATGATTGAATTCACAAGGATTTTAATGTGCTTTTTATGTTTATAACAGTTCTTCAGTGAATAGATTTATCAGCATAATTGGTAAAACATTACTTCATTTGATAAACAAATATCATTACATTATGAAGAAGAAATAATAAGGGTCATAAAACGTATGTTCTTTAAAAACAAGTAAAAATTAAAGATGCATTATTTAAATTAATTGTATTAAATCTTTTATTTTAATAGAAACATTGGATACTATGATTCTATTACTCTAGGATGGATGCCAAATGATCTGCATATACTGTAGAGTTGAAAGAAATTCTGTTGTGAGATGATCGGATTTTGCATCTGGCAAAGATCTTATTTTTCTCTTTTCCTTTTCTGACCTTAATTCTTATTTTTTTCCTTTCATATTTCTCTCCTTTCCCTTTCCACTGAAATAGGAAGTAATTATGGGGCCATGATGGGATGGAAAGGTAGATGTGGAGAAGAATAGAGACTGTTCCTTTTAGAGAGGCAGCAGAATCTTTCTGCACATGTAACCAAAAGAAGGTCAGCATGATAGAGGGCTAAGGAGAGAGGAAAGAGGGGCAGCTGAGGAGCCTGTGGAGGTAGGCCAGGGGCACATCTTAAAGATGTTAAGGCTTGAGCATTATTTTAGCAAGCATTTTGATAGAAAAGTCTTTTAGCCACAGCATGGAAAATTATCAAAGTCAAGAGTTGATACAAGGTGATCAAACAGGAGAAAACTGTCGTGGAAGTCTGAAGTAGTATAGTGGCAGTAGAGAAAAAGGATAGTGGATAGATGGAGATCTACTTTAAGAGTAAAACTGACAGTTTAAGACTTCAAATTAGCAAAATTAAGTGTGGGTGTTGAGAGAGGAGAAGATATCCAAGATGCCCCAGGGTTTCTGTGGCAGAACAGAAGAATGATGGTGTCTCGAACTGACGGAAGGAATACTCACAGAGGAGTTGTACAAGTTGAAGAGAGAGACATCATTATGTTTTAGGCGTGCTGAAGTTTGTCACTGAGTTATATAATGGACATCAAGGGGTTGGCTGGACATGGTGATCAATCTAGAGTGTAAAGTTTGCATGTACAACATGTAATAATTTAAGTGAGGAACTTGGTTGGTGAACATTAACTAGGGACAGAGAACAGGGGGGAAAACTTAAGATGAACCTAGATGCATGGTAATATGTAGAAGCTCCCTAATTATGAAAAGTAACTAAAGAAGGGCAATTGTTGGAGTAGAGGGTAAAAACACAGAGACAGCTTCTAGCACCGGATGAAATGAAGTCAGAATATTCTACTCGGGCTCTCTCACTAATAGGAATCAAAAATCGTCTCTTTAGAATGCATGGAGCAATTGAGGACTCAGACAAAGAAAGGAGAGCAGGAAGACTGGGGAAGGAAAGTGGAATTCCAGATGTGACCAAGACAGTGGTGAATTTTCTGTCCTCTCTTCCTCCTCCAACTTGTCTTCACCAGAGGAACTCCAGAAGAACTGGAAAGGCAAATTTATTAACTGGACATGCATACGGGTTGTTCAAGAGAAGTTTTAAAAGAAGCTCCCTAGGTCCACAGAAACTCACTAAAAAGAGGAAATGGGCCCTTAGGTATCAAAAATGTGACATTCACTGGTATTTCCTTTTTTCTGATATGCTTGACTTGCCAGGAAATCCTGTGGTGTCAGTAGTGGGATCGACAGTTGTGGCTGGGGAGATGTTTTGGTTTGTGTTTCCTTGTCCCCTCGAAGTCTCATGCAGTTAAGGGGTGGCTTCCAGAGTTTGTGGTTGATTCTTGAGCTAATGCTGGGATTGCAGGTGTGAGTACTACACCCTGGCTCTAGGGTGGGTACTCTGCATTACAATGTAAGGAGTGGAGAGAGTCTAGCTAGTTGCTGCTCCTCCCCTTTGCTCTTTGCTCTTGGCTGCCTCCATGAATGGCTGCTCTGCAGCATGTGTTGCTCTATATTGGGGCCGTCTGAGTATGAACTGAAACCTCTACGAACTATGAGCTAAATAAAACTGTCCTTCCTTAACCCTGGGAGTCTGGTATTTGTCCCAGCAATGAGAGAACAGGCATCTGAAATTCACAAGAAGAACCCTTTCCCTGAACCAGAGAAACAAGGACTCCAGGGTCATAGAGAATCCTTGTTGCTTCCTTCCCCGCTCTAGCCTCTCACCAGATGGTCTCTGGGCAGATGCTGTAGTGACCTGTGCACTCCAGGACAGGGAATCAAAAGCACTAGCTTTTAAGCTAGGGGACCAAGCGAGGGAATTTCCATGAAGTAGGAAATGAAAGAGATTATAGAGAGGAAGGAGCTCATTCAGAAAATCCTAAAGAGTCATGGATGGACTTCTAGGCCATGGTCAAGGTTGTACTTGCATGGATCTGGCATGAACTCTGCGGTAGGCCACTCTTGAGTCCCACACGTGACATGGATGCAGGGCATGTGTACAGGGAAGGGCAGATCTGAATAATTCTGTAAAGTCTTTGAAAACTTGCCTGGTGCAAGACAGTCATACACTTGAATTCTAAGCTTAACTAGGTGAATTGATTTGCACGTGTGTGCACACACACACATGCACACACACACACCATAATTCTGCTGGATTTAATTTATTGTTTATGTATTTAGTACAGGGTCTACAGGGTCTTACTCCACAGATCAGATTTGTAATGATCCTTCCTGCTTTTCAGCCCAGTCTCATTAGCCTTCTCAGTGCACCCCTGGGGTGGGGCCATCATGGCGGACCTGGGATTGAACCCCTGGCTCCTGTCCACTGGGTTTTAATAAGACCAAGAATCAATACTTAAGATGCACTCCAAAGAATCATTCACCTATGAGGAATTAAGAAACTCTCAATATTTTACAAGGGCAAAGACAACACATACCAATTGTAGCAAGAGAAGGATATTGGGATAATTAAAAAAAGCTCTGTGGCAGGTATTATAATTGTGCTCTAGGTAGGACAAATATGCTTAAAATGAATAGAAAGAGTATCTCACTATAAATAGAAGATAAAGAATGAAACAAGTGAGAATTTTATTATTATTATTATTATTATTATTATTATTATTAGTAGTAGTAGTAGTAGTAGCAGTAGTATTTTGAGACAAAGTCTCACTATGTAGTCCAAGCTGGCCTCAAACTCACAGTAGCCTTTAGCCTTGAGCTCCCAAGTGCTGGCATTATAGGCATATACCACAATGCCTGGCCCTACAAATTGGAACTTTAAAGACAAAATTGTGTGGGGGTGGAAATTTAGAATTAAAAAAGTACAATTGAAATGAAAATATGCTTTTTGCAGTTAAGGCTTACAAGGGAAAAGATTTCATGCAAGGTATATAATGTGTAGGATTATTTTATAATATTCACCCAAAAGAGTCCAACGCAAAGCAGTGCAGGAGATCTGTCCACACACTAGAGACCCAAGGGCCTGCCTACCATGGCAATGCTCTGCATGAGTCCAGCTGGAGGCCTAGAGCCCGTGACAATGTTTCACCCAAGCCTGTATCAAGGATCTGGGCCAGGAAGGCTCAAAGGCTGGTGATGGAAGCTGGAAAGTCTGTAGCAGTGGGATGAAGGGTCTGCACCAGCAGGCTCAGGGCTCTGCACTCGAGCTAGGAAGCGACATGCAAGGTAAGGACCAGAGCTCCTGTGGAAAATGACAGTAATGATAGGAAGAGCTGAATTCATAAAAGGAAAACCAATGTAAGAAGCTTGTCCTGCAGAACCAATAGCACACCAGCTTCCCCTCTTCTCTTGTGCACATTATCTTCCACTGCCATGAATGGTTGCCCCCGTGCCCATCACCCACCTTGGAGCCAGCTGATTATAGTCTGAGAATTCCACAAACTGAGCTAAATGAATCTTTCCTCTCTTTATTTTGGACATTGGGTATTTTTTCTCAGGAGCAAGACAAGTAACTAAGCTGGCACTTGATGGGCCTAGTCACAGAGTATAGACAGGAAAAACAAAACAAAACAAAGCAGAACAAAAAGCCAAACAACAACAAACAAGCAAACAAACAAAAACCAACAAAAAACAAACCCATTGAAGGGATAGGGAGATAGCTTGATGCTCTAAGTGCCTGCAAGTAAAAGAGCCTGGATTCAATCGCTGGCACCACATGCCGTGCTAGCCCAGGAACCCGGGTGTGCCATGTGTCCTCTGAAATGGCATGGTGGCTCGTTCTTGTAATCCCAGCACTGGGGAAGCTGAAATAAGAGGATCAGTGTGGGTCTGAGTTGTGTAGTGAGACCCTGTACCAAACATAACTAATTAATTTTTAAAAACTCACTGAATTTCAAGACAGAGCAACAGAAACCACCCAATTTGAAAAACAGAAACAAAAAGTTGGGAGCCCTTTCTGGTACACACGCCCTGCATCCAGGGCACGTGTGGGACTTAGGAGTGGCCTATCACACGGAGTTCATGCCAGATCCATGTGTGTGCAACCTTGACAATGGCCTAGAAGTTCATCCATGACTCTTTAGGATTTTCTGAATGAGCTCCTTCCTGTCTATAATCTGTTTCATTTTCTACCTCCTGGAAGTTCCCTTGCTTGGTCCCCTAGCTAAAAAGCCAGGGCTTTTGACTTCCTGTCCTGGAGTCCACATGTTACTACTGCATCTGCCCTAAAACCAGCTGGTAAGAGGCTGGAGGGGGCAAGGAGATGTTCTCTCCCTTCCATGTTTAAGAAGGTTGGGGTTTTGGGAAGTTAGGTATTAATTTTTAAAATATTTACTGGATTTTATTAGTGGAGCCAGTTGGCTTTTTGATTTGCCTTTTATCATCCCCAAGTCAATATAAATTTCCTATATTTTCTTGAGTGAAATCTAATAGTTTGTGTGTTTTCCAATTTAAAATTAAGAACAATAAGATTATCTCTTGGTAGATGACATGATGCTATTGATAGAAAATTTTAAATAATTAAAAAGAAAGGAAAATAAGCTATTAGGATTCATAAATGAATTGAGCAAAGCTATGGGATACAAAAAATAATAAAAAGTAGTGTTATGTCTATACTTGTAGGGAACAATCTGAATAGAAAATTAAGAACAATTCTTTTTGAAATGGCATTAAAAAGGAGTAATATATTCAGGAAAATTCATGCTAAGAATTAAAAGTTGCAAGATTTGTACACTAAAAGCTTGAAATTTTTGAAATCATAGGATTCTTCACTAATAGGACAGACATTCTATACGCATGTACCAGAATTTACATTTTTATAGTATCTTTAGTTATAGTTTAGCATTTTATAAAAGATTGACTTGTGTTGAGTGTACTGGCGCAGCCCCATATCTCCATTACTTTAGAAGAACCCCAGGAGGAAGGCAAGTTCAAGGCCAGCCTGGGCAATTTAGTGGGAACTTGTCTCAAAGTAAAATGTAAAAGGACCGGGAGTAGGTCAGTTATGAGCGTTGCCTGCTTGTACAAGGTCCTGGATTCAATCTCTAGCACTGAAGAAATGAAAAACAAAACAGAAACAGAACCCCCCTCCCCCTGCCTTTCTAAATCGTTCAGGGATATCAAGGTAGATTTGAGGATATACTGTCAGGCAATGACTATAAAATCTAGAAAGAGGAGCATAGAGTAATTTGAGGAAATAAGGGCTAAGGCTGTGGTCAAGCATCTGAAATGTTTGAAGAACAGTTAATTCACATGCATCCTTTATTTTTTATTTTATTTTAGTTTTGACTGGTTGAGCTCTCCCTCAGGGCAGCGCTAGTGAGGCATGTGGTGCCAGGGATCCAACCGCAGTCCCCTGCACCTGTCTAGGTTTGCCTAAGCAGGTACTACAGCCCGCTGAGCTATCGTACCAGCCCCACAACTGTTATTTTCAAAAAATAGATCCCAAAGGTTCTCTCCATACCAACGTGAAATGCGTAGAAAGACACAAGGAGAATTCTTGTGGAGTTGAGTGAGAAGATATCTGACAGTGAACTAATAATCCACTTGTAAATTGAAGCTTTAACCCCTGAACCAGGCTATAGACTGGTACATATCATTTCTGTGGAACCGGAGTTTGTGCAACACTCCTTTCTGTTCTTGTTTGTGTTGAATTAAATGCTACTAATGCCTTCTAGTTGCTTTACTTTAATAAAATTATAGTATTTCTTTCTGTTTAATTCTGCAAAGTAGAGGCGGCATGTATTGTACCTGAAGGCCCCAATCCTAGACATGAACTGTTATGACTTATATTGAGATGTTCCCCAAAGCCTCATGTGGTCATAGGTGGATGAATCTAAAGTGTGGAATACTGACATTAAGGCTGGATGATTGCTAAATTATCTCACTGACTTGCTTGGTATTGTTCTGAGGGTGGATAATGGGAAGGTCCACCCTGGGTGTGAGTTCTGCCCACCTTAAGGGCACGTAGTCTTGATAGAATATAAGGGCCAGAAAGAGGGCTGTCATCTCTTGCTGCTTCTGCTTTTGTTGCCTTCTCCCAGCCATGAACTGTTTCTCATCAGTCCCGCCCCTCTGCTATCACTGGCGTTGGAGCCAGCCAGTGATGAACTGAAACCTCAAGGAACTGTGAGAGAAAGAACGCTCTCCTCCTTTAACTTTGGGAGTTGCGTATTTTGTTTCAACAATGAGAAAAGTAATTAAGACATGGACAATATGCCTCCTAGGACAATAAATTGGTCAGTTCTTCTGTAGAAGAAAATCCAGCTCTTCCCTGAGGGAGAAAACCATTATAGTTTGAGTTACAGTATCTTATACTACTTCTCCAGCCCCAGAAGAGGTGTAAGGTCTACAGAGCAGACGTAGTGAACTGATTTAGGGATGGTAGTAATGGAGGAAATAAACAGAGCTGTGCTTATGCTTATTTCAACCACTCGAGGACTCTACCCCGAGAATGGCAGAAATAAAAGACTGCCTAATGTTGTAGACTGTGAGACCTCAGAAATTTTTTTTGGGGGGGTCTTTTTTTTTGTTTTTAAAGGGCTAAAAGTGATTTCTGGCACTTGTTATCAATTAAGTCTCTTGAGGCTTCCTCTTGGTAATTCTGTGTCTGTAGATCTAGAATGGGATCTTAAAACTACCATACACTTTTATAAACTCTCTGGGTAATTCATGCAGCTAGCTCGAAAGCCACATTCAGAGGAACAACTATAGGACAAATCCCATAATTTCCAGCAGAAGTATTGTTTCTAAGTACTCTCATCTCCTTATAGGGCTTCACTGAGCATGACATAGTAAAAGAATAGCAAGTTTCCTAAACTCCTGTTACCACTCCTAGGACACTTGACTGAGTGCTTTGAACCAGGTTCATTTATCAGTATTTCCCTGTTATTCAAAAGGAGAAATCAATTTCCTTTCTACTTCAAATTCCCCTTAGGAAACTTTTGGAGAAGAAAAGTTCTTGGCCAAATTATTCTCAAATGTATTATCCAGAGGTTGGCTCCAAATCTAGCCTCCCTGGGAGGCTGAATCCCAGGGCGTCTTATTTCACCTGTGTGTGTTCCCCAGGTAGCAGCAGCTCTCATTGTCTAAATCCAATAACGTCCCCTGAAACCTGGCTCCCTTTAGATCAGTGAGGGTGACTCTATGGCTTGTGCTTGGCACACTGGGAATAGTGTCACGATGCAGAACTGAGGCTCTGCTGGAAAAACATATGAACGGCAGTCTCGATGTAGTGTGTTTTGTTAACCAAGACATGTCTTGTGCTGTTTGGGGAGCAAGGCCAAGCCGCTGCTTCTCCCTCAGATGGCCACGGGGAAGTCTTCTCAAGAGAGTGGTGGGGCATCTAGAAAGAGAGCTATGAGCTAGGTGTGGGCTCTATGAAGTCTACTACTCTGTAAGCAAAAAGTCATTTCCAGTGTGACTCTAGCTTTTCCTCTCTCTTTCCATTTCCCTGTATGGACAGTGGATTAACCAGGACAGTAACTGCCTTTATCTCTATCCTTTGTCTCTTTCTTAGTTGTGAAGGAGGAAGGGTTCTTCATTATTGTAGTAATAGTAACACAATGCCCAGAGCACATTAAGGGTAGTAAGAGCCAGTACTAAGTCCGTAGTATCTATTAATTTTAGATGGAATATATTACCTATGTAGTAATTATTGTGTGCCATCCTGGTCCACAAGCGGTTACTTACAGTATCATATCACTGCCAGCTGTGCTTCTAGGAGAATTATTCTATCAACATTCTTTTTTACTTTCCTTCTAGCATTCATTGTCTTGTAGGCAAAATTGACCACCGTGTTATGGCTTATCTGTTCCTTCAAAGCTTCACATCTGGAGGTCTAGTTGGAAGGGGAGATCACAGGGGCATGGCTTGGAAGATGTATTGGGTTCTCGTCCTCCTTGTCTCTCTGCTTGCTGGTTGCCAGGTGACGAATGGTGTGCTTCCCCCATGTCACCTGCTGTACCCTGTATTGCCACTGGCTGACCATGACTGACTCTGCTGAAACTGTGAGCCAAAATAAAGTTCTCCTTTGATTACGGGTGTCAGGTGTTTTGTCTCAGCGATGGGAAGATGACTTACACAGGATGGCACTTGCAAGTGGAGCACAGCATTCTAGCAGGAGAGAGACACTGATACATAGGGGCCATGACATCTTTGTGCAAATATATTCCGAGTATATTATTTTTGAAAAAAATACTTTCACAGTTTAGTTCTTTCAAATTGCATGATCAATTAATAGATGTGTGCCTATGAGACTAGTAGTATAATATGCTGTAGTATTGTTCTTTTTGGAAAATTTTCACCTCTCTCTTGCCCCAGCCTCATCTTTAGGGTTAATGTAAATACTGAAAAATTTGCATAAAACCATAGATGCCAAGTAATACTAAATCTAGCAAATTTTATTTATTTGTTTTTTTTAAATAAAATATCAAGTGCTATTAAAAATAAGTGGGATTTGTTAATAATAAGTAATCAATTTGATGTGCATCTCTCTAGGTTTTTCCTGTGCCACACTACTCTGGTTCTCACACTTCACTGTGTTTGAGAATTGCTTGGTACTGCAGGCTAAATTTTGTTTCCTGTAACTTTATTTTGACACCTTAACTGCTAACATTACTTCAGAATGTGACTGTAACTGAATATAGGATTTTGAAGGAGGTGATTCCATTAAATTTTGCTCCAAATTTTGGATCTGTTTTAATAGGCCTGACTGGTAAGAAGGAGTCATAAGTGGTAAGTTACAAACAAAATGTGAAAACTAGATGGCCGGCTTGGTATCTTACAGAGACGCTTGAGTTGAGTTGTGAGAGTAGCGGATCTAAACCAAGACATATATTCAATGGGATCCTTACATCTGGGACGAGGACCCTGGTCCTGATATCTGCTGCTAGTCTTGAATCTCTAGATTTGAACTTGAAGAGGTAGTGCCCTTGGCTTCTCCCATTGCTTAGGGAGATGGGGTGCACGGAGGACAGCTGTGGGGCTCTGGTGAGCCCTGATGCCTCCCAACTGCCAGAGCTCAGATGAGCTGTGGCCACTTTTCCCACAATCCTAGAAGCTAGGTGCATAGAGGAAAGCTGTGGGGACCTGCTCAGTCCTGCCCCAACCCCTCCCCACACCATCACCTGAGGATGGCTGAGCTGTGACCACCTCTCACGCCATCGCGTCGCAGTGGCTCTGCTGAACTCCTGCTGCCTGTCCCACCAGTAGTGAAGGCTGTGGCGAGCCCTCCCCTTTGAACTCCCCTACCCCCTCTCCCACACCATCAAGAGAGCCTTGTGGAGCTTTGGTCTGCTCTCAGTGCTGAGATTCCATCTTATGCCAGAAAAAAAGGCTATCATCAAGAAACCAATCAGGAACAAATCCTGGAGGGAAAAAAGAGCACTTCTTCACCATTGGTGGGTGTGCAGACTGGTACAATCACTGTAGATATCGATGTGGAGAGTCCTGAAAAACCTAGAGTTTGTGGTCCCATTCAAGCCAGCTATTCTCCTCCTAGGGATCTTTTCCAAAAGAACTGAAAATATCACATCACAGGGATACATGTGCACTGATGTTATTAGCAGCACAATTTGTCATAGCTAAATCTTGGAAACAATTTAAATGTCCATCAATGGAGGAATGGATAAAAAAGATGTGGTGTCTTTATACAATGGAGTATTACTCAGCTATAAAAAAGATAAAGTGGAAGCTTTTATAGGTAAATGGATACAATGAAATAAATCAGGTCTGCATGTGCAAA
>PVJA010033628.1:0-23143 GCA_004027025.1 Myocastor coypus | reverse complement strand
AAAAAAAAAAAAAAAAAAAAAGAAAGTAGTAGGTGTTCATCGTAAACATTTGGATAAATACAGAAAGGGGGCTCAGGGCACAAGCGCCTGCCTGGCAAGTGCAAGGTCCTGAGTTCGATCCCCGGTTCTGCAAGAAAAAAAAAGAAGAAGAAAAGAAAGAGGGGCCCGGCGGGATGGCTCAGTGGTCTTAAGCACCTGCTTGGGAAAGCTTAGGCGGCTGTAAGGACCGTGGTTCAATCCCCAGCACCACATGCTGCGCCAGCCCTGCCCTCAGGATGGGCTGAGTGGGCCATAAAAATGAGTGAATAAACAAAGGTTCTGAAACAAGAAAAAATAAATAAATAAATAAAATAAAAAACTTAAAAATTTAAAAAGAAAAGAAAAATAAAAGGAAAGAAGAGAGAATACACTGTGGTTTTCACAAAGAAAAGAAAACCATCATTACTAAGCAGTTTTTAAATTTTTTGTGTGTATTTTGCCAACATTTGTAACATAATTACAATCAGGTGATAATAGGACATTGTATACATTGATTTTTTTTTAAGTTTCAAGTTGAGCATGCTGGTACATGCCTGTAATTCCAACAGTGTAGGAGGCTGAGACAGAAGGGTAGCAAGTTCAAGCTCAGCCTGAGAAATTTAGCAGCTTAGCAAGATTCTGTCTGAAAATAATTAAAAAAGACTAGAGTTGTAGCTCAGAGAAAAAGAGAGAAATGAAGGAGAGAGGAAAATCAGCGACATGTGCTAAGTACTCAAAAGGAAAAGTTAAGATTTTTTTATCCCTATTTTCATAGAGGCCACATGTCTTTTTGTATCCTTATGAGAACGTCAATCACCTTTTTTTTTTTTTTTTTTGTGGGACCAGGGTTCGAACTCACGACCTTGCACTCTCCCAGTAGGCACTTGTGCCTCGGAGCTATCTCCCCAGCCCCTCAATCACCTTTTTAATGTTTTATCTTATGTAAGAAATTATTTTCAGCCGGGCGTGGTGGCTCACGCCTGTAATCCCAGCACTTGGGAGGCTGAGGCAGGAGGATTGGTGTGAGTTCGAGACCAGCCTGGGCTACAAAAGTGAGCGCAGGACCAGCCTCAACTGCATAGCGAGACCCTGTCTCAAAAAAAAAAAAAAAAAGAAATTATTTTCAGAGTTCTATGCCTGAATTCTCATATGGATATTTTCCTTGTATTTTTTCCAGAAGCTTCTCCTTCATTCCTGCCAGGCCCCCTTCATTAGTTTCTTGATACATCTTGCTTGTTGGTAATCTCTGGGTAAGCAGCATTTGCTATAGGATACAAGGAGTGGGCACTGGCTGATGCTAAAGTGGCAGTGCCTCAGATCAAGCTGTGGCTTCCTGTTTCCTTAGAGGAAAGGCTACTAGAGTAGCAAGTTCTCTTATATGGCCTTCCTGAGTCTCTGAAAGACTTCACTCCACAGACTTTTCCCCGAGATCCTCTCTCTTGTGTGTCTGCCCATGGTCTTTTGTGTTTGTGTATTTGTTTGTTTTTGTTTTACTTAGCTCACACTGCAGAGATTTCAGTTCATACTCAGCTGGCTCTAAGGCAGGGTGGCATATGGCAAACAAGACAACAGTTCATGGTGGCAAAAGTGAGCCTTGGCTCCTCCCTTTTACTTGAGGGGTCTGACTTCTTGTTTCAGTTACTTTTTACTCATTGCTGGGACAAAATATCCAACACCCAAAATTAAGGAAGGAAAGGTTTATTTATTTAGCTCACTATTTGTAGAGGTTTCGGTCTGTACTTAGCTGGCTCCCAGGCAGAGCGGCACAAGGCAGTGAGCAGCAGTACATGGCAACAGAAAACAGCAAAGAGCAAAAGGGAGGGGCAGCAGCTGTGACTTCTTCCCAGCCTCTCTCCCCTCCTTATAAACGTGCTGCCCTGGAGCTGGGGGTGTAGAACTCATATAATGTGCACATACAGGATGAGGATGTTTACAAACTAAGAGTCCTGAGTGCCAGACAGATAGCTCTGCAGATTAAAATGCCTGCTTAGACAGATGCAGGGTCCAGAGGTTCAATCCCAGGGCCTGCCATACTGGCCCTGCCCCCAGAGCGTGCTGAGACAGCAATTGAGACTGGGCATTGTGGCATATGCCTGTAATCCCAAAACTTGGGAGGCTGAAAAGCTGATCTGTGTAGTGAGATGCTGTAGACCCTGTACTAAATACATTAAAAAAGGGGAGGGGGCTAGCAAGATAGCTCAGGAGCCAGCAAGACAGCTAGCTCAGTGGTCTAAAGAGCCTGCTTAGGCAAGCTTAGGCAACCACAGGGACCGTGGTTCGATCCCTGTCACCACATGCTGCACCAGCCCCACTCCCCAGACAGGCTGAGCTGGCCATAGCATAAATAAATACAGTTTAAAGAAAAAAAACTAAGAGTCTTGGCTCTCTGCTGAGGCACTTAAATGAACTTCTAGATTTCTTAAATTGACACAATGTATCAACCACCACAATCCATCCCTTATCAACTTGGCAACTAGACATCTTGAAGCCAGTCTCCAGATACAAAGACATGCTTGTAAATATTTCACAACTTAAGTTTTTTTTTTTTTTTTTTTTGTCTTTTTGAGACAGGGTCTCACTATGCAGTTGAGGCTGGTCCTGCGCTCACTTTTGTAGCCCAGGCTGGTCTCGAACTCGCACCAATCCTCCTGCCTCAGCCTCCCAAGTGCTGGGATTACAGGCGTGAGCCACCACGCCCGGCCACAACTTAAGTATTATAGCAGAGCTTTAACAGTCCTTATGGGGCCAGCCAGATAGTTCAGGGGATTAAAGCACCTTCTCAGCTTCTGTCCCAACCCTGCCCACAGGGCATAATAGAAACTGGGCGTGGTGGCGTGCCTGTAGGGTGAGCCTATAATCCCAGCACTTGGGAGGCTGAAAACAGGGACAGTCACTACAAGTCGGATCTGTGCAGTTGAGACCCTGTACACCCTGTCCTAAAAAAAAAAAAAAAATCTTTATGAATCACTATTGTCTATCAATGTTGTATTGTAACATTCTGCCTCCCCCACCATGTAAAGGCACTTGGTCCATCTGCAAGAGTTACCAAAGTCCTAACAGTTTCAGCATTGCTAAAAAGTCCAAGTCCCACGTCTCCTCCAAGATCTAAGGCAAACTGTTATCTGTGAACCCCTGTACAAATGAAGTTAAAACCTTCCAACACTCAAAGGCACACAATAAACATTACTATTCCAAAAGGTACACACTGCAGGATACAAACCAGTGGGACCAAAACAAGTCTAAAATCTAGAAGGGCAAACATTAAGTCCTATAGTTCCATGCGGAACATCCAAAACAACCTGTAATGAGTTATGAGCTCCAAAAGCCTTACGTGGTTCCACCACTACTAATCCTTCTGCTGTAGCTCCCATGGCTTTTCTCTGGGGCTGGCTTTGCTCCCTCCTTGCAGCTTTTCTCAGATAGTACAGATTCTTGGCTTTTTCAAACTTCTGGGGTTTCTACTGAATAGGCTTCTCATTCACAACTTTACACACTGCCCTCTCGAGGGCACATTGCCTGGCTTCCCAGACCTTCTGAAATCTAGGTGGAAGTCTTAACTTCAGAAATCCTGCATTTTGCAAGTGCCTAAAACTATCACCACATGGATGCTGCCAAGGTCTTCTGCCAGCTGAACCAGTAGCCAGGCTTTCTTCTCTCTTGTCTGTAGGATTCGAGTACCTGGATTGCTGAGCAGTCTGACCCTGATTCCAAATTCTCTATTCTCTATCATTCTGGAATTTCATGTGGCCACTGCCTCCATTCTGGAACTTGGGGCTCTACAGCTTTCTCCTCAAAGCAAAATCCCCCACCCTTGGGATTCTGAGGGTAAAAAGGGTGAGAACCTGCCACCTCCTGTGATGTCCTCATGATCATCTTTTCTATTCTCCTGTTCCTTCTGAGCAGCGGAGATCTCAGCTCTGTCTTTGCAGTCCACAGCTCTCTGGCATTTCCTTTGTGGCCCAACTCACAACATTTTAATCATCCTACTGGGCTCTTTGCTCTTGACTCTCAACATGTCTGACTAAAAGTCCCCAAAAATAGCCATGCCACAACCTTAACATTTGACTGCCTTTAGGTCTCCTTTGTCAGATTAACTAGTCCACTGTGTGTAATCTCAGTCACAGTCAAAGTCTCTGGATAAGAGCAAAAAGTAGGCAAACTTTTGTCAAGCCATAACAGAATTCATCCACAATACAACAACTAATGCTGTCCTTCCCAACAGAAACTTCTCCAGCCTGGCCTTTACAGGTAGGCTTTCTATCAGCATTCTGGTCTTCTGAGCTCTGACCAGAATCTTCCCCTACAAAAGAGCAGAAGGCGCTGCAGCTCTTCCCTAGTAGGCAACATCTCCAGACCTTTCCTATCTTTTCCCGTAAGCCATTCCTAAAAGCTCATAATCCACATTATCAGGTATAGTCACACCAACAACCCCACTTCTCTGGTAACAAATCAGTTTCCTTTTCCTTGTGGCTAGGACAAAATACTTGACACCCAAGATTTAGGAAGGAAAGGTTTATTATTTAGCTCACAGTTTGTGGAGGTTTCAGTCTATACTCTGCCAGCTCCAAGGCAGAGTGGCACAAGGCAGAGAACAGCAAAGAGCAAAAGGGAAGGGCAGCAGCTGCAGCCTCTAGCTATCCTCTCTCTCCCTATTATGAACAGCTAGCTACACTGGGGCTGGGGATGTAGAATTCATACAAGGTCCATGCCCTCCTCTTGCAAAGAATGAAGATGTTTACAAACTGAGAATCCTGGCTCTCTGCTGAGTGCTTAATTACACTTCTCAAGTTGACGCAATGTATCAACCACCACACTTTCCTCAGTGCAGGTCAATCCTAGCCCATCCCTAATCAAAACCTCAATTTCCTATCTTCCTATCTGGTTTTTCTCTCAAAGTGCAATTCCCAAAGGGATGTAGTGCTTGAAGAGGCTAGTATAGGAGAAGAGACGCACTGCTAATAGACATAAAAGAACTTCTGCTTTACCACATTCAGAGAAAGGCAAGTTAATACAGCAACAATTTTTTTTTACATCAGACTTGTAAGAACAAAGTCTTATAAAATTCTTGGTTGATAGGGTATGTGAAAAGAGAAGTGTAAATTGGTACAAGAAACCAAATTAGAAGTGTTCCAGAATTGGGGTCAGGGAGATAGTTCACTAGAATAAGTGCTTGCCTGGCAAGTGCAAGATCCTGAGTTCAATCTCTGGTACCACAAAAAAAAAAAAAAAAAAAGTTCCATAATTGTGGTTGTCAAGCCAGATAGAGTGGTGCATACCTCTAATCTCCACACTTAGGAGGCAAGGGCAGCCCCAAGTTTGAGGCTAGCCTAAACTACATAATAAGTTCAAGGCCAGTCTTAAATATATAGCAAGATTCAGAAAACACAAATATGTAATCACAGCCAGTCCTGGCATGTGCCTGTCATGCCAACACTCAGGACATTGAGGCAGGAAGATCTCTGCAAGTTCAAGGGCACCCTCAGCTACACAGTAAGTACAAAACAGCCTGAACAATATAATGAAACCCTGTCTCAAAAAACATAAATTAGTTACTTTTAAAAAATGTAATTGAAGAAGATATCATATCTGCATCTTGTACTCTGTTTTTGTTTTCTTGTTTTGGCTGGCTCAGGCTGCCTTATTGAGTAGGTGTGGGGATCAAACCACCATCTCATGCCTGACTGGGATTGCCCAGGCAGGTGCTTAAATGCATCTTATACTCTCAAAAACTACCATGAAGCTGGGCATGGTGGCGCACGCCTATAATCCCAGCACTTGGGAGGCTGAGGCAGGAGGATCAATGTGAGTTCGAGACCAGCCTGGGCTACAACAGTGAGCTCAAGGCCAGCCTCAACTGCATAGTGAGACCCTGTTTCAAAAAGACAAAAAAGAAAAAAAAACTACTATGAAGACAACACTATGCATTGTATTAATTATTGTGGCTGTCCTACTAAAGTGTTTTGAAACTGTCTCATTGTTATTTATTTATTTATTTTTTTGCGGGACTGGGGTTTGAACTCATGACCTTGCACTTGCCCAGCAGGCACTCATGCCATGGAGCTATCTCCCCAGCCCCTGTTATTTATTATTAAAAGTAATTTTAAAATGAAAAAAAATGTAATTGAAGAGACTGGCCATGGTGGCACACACTGTAACCCCAGCTCTTGGGAGGCTGTAAACCATTGGATCACTAAGAATCCTATCTAGTAGTGAGACCCTGTACCAAATACATAAAAAAAGAAGACGAAAAATTTAATTGACAAATTAGCTTTACTCTAGGAATTTGTCCCAAGGAGATAAATCATGTTTTGCCAGACCATAAACTGTCCTCTCAGTTGAAGTTTTGGCATGGCTCAGCCTTCCTCTCTGCACCAGTTCCCATAACTGTCCTGAGCAGCTTCTTGGCCACAAGGAGTCAGTTCTTTGAGCTCTACATTTTTATCCTCAGTGATCTTACCCACTGCCACTGCCCCTCAGCCAGCATGCAGGATGTTGCAACTTGGACAGTTCCACCATTTTAAGCTGCCCTGTATTTAACAACACTTTTTTTTTTTTTTTTTTTTTTTTTTTTGTCTTTTTGAAACAGGGTCTCACTGCAGGTCAGGCTGACCTCGAACCTCGAGCACACTTTTGTAGCCCAGACTGGTCTCGAACTTGCACCAATCATCCTGCCTCAGCCTCCCAGGTGCTGGGATTACAGGCATGTACACCATGCCTGGCTGCCAAAATCCAAAACTTTGAATGCTAATATAACATTCAAGTAAATTATTGACTTTTGGAGCATTTTGAATTGGACATTTTAGAATAGGAATGCTCGTGATATCTGGTAAAGTCTATACAGATGTTGCAAAATCTGAAAAAACTCTGAAACTTGAATCCCTTCTGCTTCTAAGCAGTTCAGATAAGGGATATTTAGACTCTACCCAGAGAGGGCTGTGGTGCCTCAGAAGGGCAGGGGAAGATGCTTTACAATGGTTTGATCCCAGAGAAGAGAGGGGAAAGGAAGGGAGAAGAGGGGTGAGGAGTGAAGGAGAGTAGTATGTGTGATTTTTCTTAAGCCAAGGACTGTCTTTGTGCTGGTGAGGAAGCCCAAAGAAGGGAGGGAAGAACTGGTGTGTGGGGCTCCCAGAAGCAAGGGGTACACCTGCACTGCCCAATGTAGTGCCCACTGGCCAAGGTAGGGCTTCCAAATTTTTTAATTGCTTTTTGAGATAGGGATCTCACTGTTCTACCCATACTGGTCTCAAATATTTGATGCTCTGTTTTTGCGTCTTGAGTAGCTTTGGTTAGGAATGCTCGTAATATATAGTAAAGTCTATGCAGATGTTCCAAAATCTGAAAAAAGGATTTTTAAATTATAGGCAAACAGGGCCCGGCAGGATGGCTCAGTGGTCTAAAGCACCTGCTTAGGAAAGCTTAGGCAGCTGCAGGGATTGCAGTTCGATACCCGGCACCACATGCTGCACCAGCCCTGCCCTAAGGACAGGCTGAGCCGACCATAAAAATAAATAAACAAACAAATGAAAGTTCTGAAACAAGAAAAAAAAAAAATAAAATTTTTTTAAAAAGACATCCTCTTTATTTTTTTAATTTAATTTTTTTGTTTAAATTTAACAATGGTTATATTACATATTTTCATCATCAGATCATTTTAGATTAATAGATATAGGTATATAAGATTGATCAAACAATTAAACATTAACACATTCAATCAACATTACTTTTTTTTTTCTTTTCCCCTTTGTTTTTTTAAAAGTTGACATGTTGCATATTGTCCTTGCAAACAAAGACATCCTCTTTAAAAAAAGGGGGGGGGGGGCAGCAGGATGGCTCAGTGGTCTAAAGCGCCTGCTTAGGAAAGCTTAGGTGGCTACAGGGACCGTGGTTTGATCTCCAGCACCACATGCTGCGCCAGCTCTGCCCTCAGGGCAGGCTGAGCCGGCCGTAAAAATAAACAAACAAAAGTTCTGAAACAAGAAAAAATAAAATTAAAAAAATTATAGGCAAACACCCCCATAGTTGGCAAGCCTTTTAAATGTAAAGAAATTAATTTTGGATACAGTGAAGAATTCACCTCCTTAGTTGCAGTACCCACTTATTTGTTTGTTTGTTTGTTTGTTTGTTTTTGTGGAGCCAGTTATTGAACTCAGGCCCTTGTGCTTGCCCGGCAAACACTTATTCTACTCAGCTGTCTCCCCAGCCACTGCAGTAGCCATTTATTAAGTTGTCAAAATTCAACAAACACTGTATACTTTGTAAGTTCCACACTCAGAAGGCTGAAGCAGGAGGATCACTGTGAATTTAAGGCCAGTCTGGGTTACATAGTGAGTTCAGGGCCAGTCTGAACTGTATAGTGAGACCCTGGCTACAAAAACCAAGCAAACAGGAACAAAAAATGTGTATCTCAGCTGGCACAGTGGCACATGCTTGTAATTCTAGACACTTAGGAGGCTGAGGCAGTTGGATCACAAATGCGAAGCCAACCTGAGCAGCCACCTAAAACTATCACAGAATAAAAAGTGGTAGAAGGATTGGCCAAATAGCTCAGTGGATTAAAGTGCCTGCTCCAGCAGACTCAGGGGGCCAGTGTTCGATTCCTCCTAGCCTGCCATGCCAGCCCTGCTCCCAGAGCACTCTGAGACAGTGATTAAGACTGGGTGTGGTGGGGCCTGACAGGATGGCTCAGTGGTCTAAAGCGCCTGCTTGGGAAAGCTTGGGCGGCTTCAGGGACCGCGGTTCGATCCCCGGCACCACATGCTGCGCCAGCACTGCCCTCCAGGCGGACTGAGCCGGCCATAAAAATGAGTGAATAAACAAACAAAGGTTCTGAAACAAGAAAAAAATTAAAAAATTAAATAAAAAAAAAAAAAGACTGGGTGTGGTAATGACCACCTGTAATCCCAGTGCTTGAGAGGCTGAAAACAGAAGTATCACTACGAGTCCAATCTGTATAGTAAGACCCTATAGGCCCTATAGTAAATACATTAAAAAAAAAAAAAAAAAAAAGTAATAGAACACTTGCATTGTGTTTCAAGGCCAAGCTCCATCCCCAGTGATGTTGGAATAAAAAATACAGTCTCTATCCCATAGTAGGTATGACTTTCTACCCTACTTATATTGAATATATAAATACATTCTCTCCTTGCCCCCCTGATTTTTTTTTTAATTTTTGTTTGTTTATTTATTTATTTATTTATTTATTCATTCTTATGGCCAGCTCAGCCTGCCCTGGGGGCAAGGCTGGCACAGCATGTGGTGCTGGGGATTGAACCGTGGTCCCTGCCGCCTAAGCATTCCTAAGCAGGTGCTTTAGACCACTGAGCCATCCTGCCAGCCCTGCCCCCCTGAAGTAAAATTCCTGTGATTGCTCATGTGTCACAGTTATTTTATTCCACCATATTGCAGCTACTTATTAGTGATCTTACATAACCTTAGAGGGCTCTGTTTCATGTCTGTTTTATATATATATATACACACACACACACTAGGGATTGAACCAGGGGCACTCTATCCCTGAGTCACATCCCTAACTCATTTTTTTTTTTATTTGAAACAGTGTCCCACTAAATGTCCAGGCAAAACTTGGACTTGTAATCCTTCTGCCTAACTTCCCACCGTGCTGGGATTACAATGTAGACTGCTGTACTCAGCTAATACCATTTCTTGTGATGCCCCAACTTCCATTATTGTTTTGTAATTACTTATTTGTTGCTTTTATTAAGGTTGTCAACATGGATTATGGAATGGGAGACAAGAATCCAATTGATCATGTTCGGTTCTATTGTAAGAGTGACCCTTACAAAGCAATCATGATAACTAAAAATCAGGTAATCATTTAGGTAAAATAAATACATTATAGTAGTTTATATTTGGCAGGTCTTTATGGTAAATTTGCATGTTACTTTCAGTTAGGCTCTAAAATCTGCACAGTTTTTAAAGGGATGTATCTTAAAAGTATATATAGGGGCCAAGGATGTAGCTCAGCAGCACAAGCATTTGCCTTGCAAGTGCAAGATCCTAAGTTTGGTTCCCAATACCAAAAAAAAAAGTCTGTGTAGATTAGGCCATTTCAGCCAGTTTTACCTATGAGGTAAACATCAATGAAAGTGCACTGTTCAGAGATTAGGTTATAAATGTGGTGGGAGGTGGCTGCTATATGGTTGAACTTACATATATTACAATGTTTACTCGCTTATCTTATGTGCAGAAGTCTGGTCTATATGTAATTATGGGAGCTGCAGAGATTGTTCAATGGTGTAAGCACCTGCCTAGCAAACGCAAGAACTGGGTTCCATCCCTGGTACCTCATGCTGTGCCAGCCCACCCCTTAGTTGCAGAGTGAGACCCTGTACCAAATATATGTAATTATGTAATACAAGCCTTTTAATCTTCTACTAATTGGCATAAAATGGGGCATTTTGCAATGTGACAATTATCTTTTTTGTTTTTCTTTTTGGACTATAATGGGGATAAAATAGCAAAGCACTCTGTGCTTGCAAGCATTAGAAATGGTGCTCACGGGGCCCGGCGGGATGGCTCAGTGGTCTAAAGCGCCTGCTTGGGGAGGCTTAGGCGGCTTCAGAGACCGCGGTTCGATCCCCGGCATCACATGCTGCGCCACCCACCACATGCTGCACCAGCCCTGCCCTCAGGGCAGGCTGAGCCGGCCATAAAAATGAGTGAATAAACAAACAAGGGTTCTGAAACAAGAAAAATAAATAGATAGATAGATAGATAGATAGATAGATAGATAGATAGATAGATAGAAAGAAATGGTGCTCAGGAGCCCAGGGAACAGTTGATACTTCTCTGATGTGTGAATTCAAAGTGACAGCAGAATATTTTCTTTTTTAAAAAAAGGTCTCACAGTTTCTACCAGAGAGATTTGCGGAACAGCTAATTCGAGTGTATTGTAAGAAGCTGGATGAAAATAGTTTGTATGCTGCAAAACAACACTTTGTTCATTGGTGTGCAATCAGGGACTTCACAAAGCCACAGGTGGGTATTATAATCACACTCTGCCTGCTTTTGGTTTTTAAAGAAAAAGCAATATGAAGAAGTTATTATTTAAATTGTAGCTATGGGGCTAGTGATGTAGCTCATTGTAGAGTTCTCTACACAAGACACTGGATTCAACCCTGAGCACCACAACAAATAATGAATAAATTATAGCCATTTGGTTGTGGTTTTGAAAATATGTTCTCACCTTCTTTCTTTTGAAAATGTATGAACCTACATCAGCCAGTGATTCATCCCTGCATAAGTTGGCAGTAGATACTCGGTTGATCATTTTTCCTAATTACAATAATAAACAACATATGACTAGTGCTTTATGGTATTCTTACCAGTTATCTTATGCCAGTTCTCCTAGTAATTCTGGAAGAAGAGCTAGAGGGACTCTTTCAGAGGTTTTCATAGCTGAGTGGTCAACTTTTGCAAGGCAACATTTGAGTGTAAAAGTCTTTTTGTTGTGCTTTGTTTTGTCATGCTGAGGGTCAAACCCAGAGTCCTTAGCATATTAAGCAAGTACTCTACCAGCACAATAACAAGTTGGTTGATTGATTGATTGATTGATTGATTGATTGATTTGGTACAGGGGATTGAACTCTGAACCTTGCACTTGCCAGGCAGGTACCTATTCTACTGAGCTGTTGTGCTGTATCCCAAGCCCTCAGTAACAAGTTTTAAAACTTTCAAGTTCAGTGTTGCCTGGCCATTTTGAGGTCAGTAAACTAAATTCTCTAGAATGAAAATAAGGAGACAGAGGAGACAATCTCCAGTTGATAATCCTGTGGAGAATGTTTTTTAAATTATCTCTATTGCCGGGCGTGGTGGCTCACGCCTGTAATCCCAGCACTTGGGAGGCTGAGGCAGGAGGATCGTTGTGAGTTCGAGACCAGCCTGGGCTACAAAAGTGAGCTCAAGGCCAGCCTGAACTGCACAGTGAGACCCTGTCTCAAAAATTTAAAAAAAAAAAAAATTATCTCTATTGATAATACATATGTATCTAGTGTAGAGAAAGTGTCCACTAAGTATTGGTTGATTGGAAGATGTGGTGGCACACACCTGTAATTCCAGCACCTGGGAGGCTGAGACAGAAGGATCACCATGAGTTTGAGCCAGCCTGGGCTAGGGTGAGTTAAAAGCCAGTTTGTACTGCATAGTGAGACCCTGTCTCACAAAAAAAATTGATTGACTGACCAAATGAATGTAATTGACAAGCAAGTGGCTGTAGTATTCTACATCTAAACCAGTTTCCCTGAACATCAGATACTAAGGGAAACAAAGAGGGAAAGCACCTCAGTAGCTCAGTGCTAGATCAAGGGCCACAGCATAGTACAGGTTTGCTCTGAGAGATCTGAGGGCCACAAGGTGTGGGAAAGCAATGTGAAAAGGGAGGACCTGTTCCGCTTGGGAGCTGGGTTGCCTCAGGCTGGGTACAGGGAGAAGGTGAACATGTCTACCAGTGGGAGCTGCACAGGCAGATACGAAATACTCAAGTCGAGAAAGAAGGGATCATGAGGAAACCTCTCTGAAGACAGTACAAGATTCATTTGCAGTGGGGAGTGAATCAGTGAGAGTACCCAGAGATTCCTTACTTCTGGAGTTACTTGCTCATGTTCTTGTTATTGTGTTTGTAGCATGAGACCCATAGGAATAAGAAAATTATACCCATGTCAGGTACTATAGCAGCAAAGGAAAATAACCACTGACCACCCTGTCTGCAGATAGACTGGAACAGAACTTGAGGGAGCTGGAAACAGAGAGACAGGAGGCTCTCAACATGTGGCCGTGTGATAACAATTGCCTAAATTGAGGCACATTCATTCACAGTATTTTTTTGCTGGGCCCTATGTTAGGAACCAGGGAAAGATCAGTACCTGTTACACACGTGGTTCCTTACTCCATGCATCTGCTCTAGCTAGGACTGCCAAGCACAGAGAAAGTGACAGTTGCAGTAGCACAGTAAGTGCTCTGGGGTGGTCAGTGGAGAGTCCTAAAGGAACAAAAAGGAGGAGGATGTAGCCAGACATGGTCGGGAAAGTCCAAGGAGGGTTTAGCAGCTAAGACCTAAAGGCTCAGTGAGCAGGCAGAGCACTGTAACTGCATGGGTAGGTGTTGAGGCTGAGGCACTGTAGGCAGGAAGAAGATGAGAGAGGATATGGTGTCTTACAGGGAGAAGCACTGAGTGTGAGCTGTCTGGAGCATTCTGCTGAGTTCTGTCAGCCAAGGGCAACTGGGATAGGGGCCATTCAATCAGAGAGAGTAGTGTCTTTAAGTTTGTACTTGTAACATTCACTAAGTCAAACCAGAATGGGTTAGGATGTGTTATATACATGTACTAAGTCTCCTTGATGAATATAATCATTACCTACTACAAATATATACTAATAAAATAAAAATATAAAAAGAAGAATGGGTAGAGGTAAAGAAACATGATAGCGGGCTGGAGAGATAGCTCAGAAAGAAAGAAAGAAAGAAAGAAAGAAAGAAAGAAAGAAAGAAAGAGAAAAAGAAAGGAAGGAAGGAAGAAAGAAAAGAGACAAGAGACAGGTCTGCAAGTATGACCACATTGGCCTATGAACGTCAGCTTTTACAAGCACTACCAAATCAGATCCAGTGTAGTTTAACAGAAGGAATTTTACACAAGTGATGAGATTTAGAAGTTTTAGTAGAGGGGCCCGGCAGGATGGCTCAGTGGTCTAAAGCGCCTGCAGGCGGCTGCAGGGACTGCGGTTCAACCCCTGGCACCACATGCTGCGCCAGCCCTGCCCTCAGGGCAGGCTGAGCCGGCCATAAAAATAAATAAACAAAAGTTCTGAAACAAGAAAAAATAAAATTAAATTAATTAAAAAAAAAAAAAAAAGAAGAAGTTTTAGCAGAACTAATAGATCAGGGCTGGGATATGGCTCAGTGGTATTAGCCCCTGCCTGGAAGGTACAAGGTCCTGAGTTCAGTCCCTGGTACTAAATAAATAAATAACAGTAAATGGAGGGCAGTGAGACAACAGCAGAAAGTTGCTACTGTAGCCTTGAGGGAGAGACCAAAGGAGCAGAGGGGTGTCCAGAAGCCAGAGTCCTTGAAGAAATTGGACCCTCAAAAGGTCGCAGATACTGATGCCTGAGAGGTGGGAGAAGTACCCTGGCCCTCTCCTATTCTCCCCTATGGTCCTGTGTCCTTGTTATTACATGTCTTTGTAGTATGAGACCCATTCACACCTCCCATTGGATTTTTGCTTCTCTTTTCCCCTCTGAAATAAGTGGCCCTGCTCTACAAGATGGCAAGGAGAAGTGAAGAAGGAAATGTACCTCCTGAAAATTAATTTTTTTGTGGAAGCCAGTGGGTACAGGTGCTAGGGAAGTGGTGGATATTAGGAGAGGGGAAAAGAAGGAAGAAGATCTGGTGGCCAGTCAGCAAAAGAGTTCATCGTCCCACCACATTCTTTTTTTCCTTTCTTTTTCTTTTTTCTTTATTTATTTGGTACAGGGTCTCACTGCACAGCTCAAACTCATAGTGAAGGGGCTGGGGAGATAGCTCCGAGGCACAAGTGCCTGCTGGGCAAGTGCAAGGTCATGAGTTCGAACCCTGGTCCCACAAAAAAAAAAAAAAAAAAAAAAAAACTCATAGTGATCCTCCTATCTCTCAGCCTCCTCAGTACTAGGATTACAGGCATGCACCACCACACCCAGGTTCAGTGACCATCACCACACACCCAGGGTTTTGGTTTCAGAATGGCATGCAGTACTGAGGATCGAACCTGGGTCCTTATACTTGCCAGGCAGGTGCTTAGATTGCTCAGTTATCTCCCAGCCCTATTCCACTATATTCTGTTCCTAGTGTAATAAAGGCTGCCAGAGAACCTTCATATGACCACAGAGACTAACTACAAATTCTAAAGTGTTTGAGAACAGAGACAGGCTTTGGAGGGCCTGCCTACTTATGCTGTCTATCCTAGCTCAGTAGTATCCCTTCACTTTGAAGCCAGCCTTCATTTGGGTAGATGAGCTCATTGGCTGGAATATTATGTAATGGTGAAAATTAGAGCTTTAATTGCAGAGGAAAATTAACATTCAGCCAGTACATATTCTTTTTCCCCTTTTCTTGCCATCTCCTTATATGGGCCTTTTTTCTTTCAGAGGGGATCAGGGAAGCAAGAATGAAGGGCACAGTGTAGGTTCCTTTTCTCCTGGAAAAACAAGGATTCTGTGAAGTGGTGCATAGGCCTGAGTAGTGAGGCACTGCTTCTGGCTTTGCTATCTCCACCCCACCTCAGTGTTGGGAATAGAACCCTGGGCCTTCTGCCTGCTAGCTAAGAACTTCACCACTGAACTACAGCCTCAACTCAGCTCTTTAGAGAGAGTTGCTTTTTTATGGAGACTTGACTAGCTTAGGACTGTGGAGTTTCTAATTTGACCCAAGCACAGAGGAGAGTTGCTTTTTTATGGCTTTTTTATGGAGACTTGACTAGCTTAGGACTGTGGAGTTTCTAATTTGACCCAAGCACAGAGCATGTGTCGGTTGGAGTTTTCTGAGAGTAAGTCTGTGAGGAATAGTCCAGTGCCAGTGAAGGGTGGGTGTGCCTGAGACACTCTTAGCAGTGGAATGACAGAAACTGGATTTTCTCTATTTCCTATTTTCCTGGTAGGATGGTGATATTGTAGCACCCTTTATAACGCCTCGGAAACTAGAGTGGAATTACAAACCAGTTCACCCCCCAGAAGCATCCAGAGCTAGAGTTCAGCTGTTTAAGGGGCACTCCATGGTGCTGAAGGACAAATCCACGTTACCCGAGGATGAGGATGACTCCATGTGAACATCTGTGACTGAAGCCCTTGCCTACACAAGGTGGAGGATTTAGTCATAGTTCCACAAACTCAGTTGCTAACGCTTTTTATTTTGTATTTTGAATGTATACATATACTGAAGGTAAGTAATTCTCACTCAGAAAGCAAAAGTATGAGGCAAATTTTGCTACATGTTAGGAAAAGAATTACCTTGCCTATTTTTAATGTTACTAGCCTTTCTTCCTTCAAAGTCTGTTCTCTTAGAATAACAACTCTTAGCTGGGCGTGGTGGCTCACGCCTGTAATCCCAGCACTCGGGAGGCTGAGGCAGGAGGATCGGTGTGAGTTCGAGACCAGCTTGGGCTACAAAAGTGAGCTCAGGACCAGCCTCAACTGCATAGCGAGACCCTGTCTCAAAAAGACAAAAAAAAAAAAAAAAAGAATAACAACTCTTTTTCTAATCTACTCTAATCTCATACGACAGATGATTGTTCTTTTTTTAAGAAATTTAGAAATGTGGCAAGGGTACAAATTGGAATTGTCATGAGTAGTCATGACTGAAAATAAAAAACAAGTTCTAGCTCCTAAGGAAGTGCTCACCACCCCACAGGAACTAAAAGACTAGGCACTAACTCTTTGGTGAGAGGATTTAAAGGTTCAGGCATTTGTGTGTGTGTGTGTGTGTGTGTGTGTGTGTGTGGTGCTGGGATAGAACCCAAGGCCTCATGCCTCTTGGCCAATGCCATGCCACTGGACTGAGCCTCATCCTGAATGCAGGCTGGGACTAGAGCATAAAACTCTCTTTAGGAGACCACAGAAGCAGAGTGATTCCTCAGATCAGGCTGTTCTCTGAATCAGCTGTGCTGCAGACCCAGGAGTTTCTCCTGAGTCCTCGCTGGCACAGCCCAAGGGCCCCACCTTTGCCCAACCTACAGTAAACTCCCCATCCCTCTGCCTGCCTTCTGGGTCTGCCTAGTGAATGGCTCAGGACATCACAAGGACTGTCCTTAGGATCACTCATTTGGGCCTGTTTGCTGCTTCAATGCATTTTACAAGGTTTCAAAGCAAACTACCTTTGCTGAGGTTCCAGATTACCCACTGGGTCCCAGTTTCCCCTTTGTAACTTGATTTTCCCAGCTACAGAATGGATACCACCCTGGTTGAACAGGGCAGCTGTCCCCAGGGAACCTGTCCTCTACCCCAGGCTGTAGAAATTCACTAATAAGATCTAGAGTTGGAGTCAAAGTGGGTGGTGACCAGAGTATGCTGGAGATGCAGGGCAGTGGGGACAGAGGCCTTGAGCCCCTAATTTTTTACACACTGATATTCTCTTGTCACTCCCCAAGAAAGTGACAGCACAGGTGCTGTACTGTGTAACTAGATTCTGTTCCGTCCACTCTCAGCGAAATATTTGGAGCCTGCCATCCTGTGTTACCACACTGTGCATCCCTCAGTAGAGAATCAGGATGACTGTCCTTCCTAGGAGCATAGGCAGAGCCATCCCTATCTCTCTCCCCATGATGCTGCCCCTGTGGGTTTACTCGCTGACGCACAAGTAAGGGTCTGGCCTGTGTCTGCCTCGCCAGGTGCCTCTGACACATTCAGGGGAGACGCTGTAGTCTCAACTTCCTGTGCCAGACTCAAGTTCAAGAATGTGATACTTTCCTAAGATGGTTTTGTTTCTGCCAACTTGATTTTAAAATCATTTGTAGTTAACTCTGGAATTTTGTAGCACTCATAGTGTATCACTGTGTTATCTGAGAAATTAATCTGTTTGATTCACATCTTTTTTTACATGTAAGACAACTGCACTTTATGCTGTTTGCAACTGTTTTAATTCCCAGAACCATGTACCATTTACAAGCATAAATTTTTCTTAAACATTGTAACTCTGTATAAAAATGGAGATTTTAACAGCTTAGTCTCTAGAGTCACTAAATATTATCACCTTAAGAATGCAAATAGAACTTCAGTTTGAAGGGACTGGTAACTTAACTGGGTATGGAAAACCACACAATAAAGCTATTTGGCTGTGTGTCCATCCTGAAGCCAGCAGCGTGCTCCTTTACCACTTCGTCCTGCACAGTCGTGTGCCCAGCCTGGACCCTTCTTTGCAGAGGAATGTGTCTTGTGTCAACTCCACCCGGGCCCTTCCTGGTATTTCAGCACTATCTGTGCTGGATCTGCCAGTGGATAGGATTAAAACCATCCCAGGTAGGAGCCAGGGAGATAGCTCAGTAGAATAAGTGCTGCCTGGCAAGCACAAGGTCCTGAGTTCAATCCCCAGTACCACAAAAAAAAAAAAAAAAAAAAAAGTCCCAGGTAATTGGTTTTCCTCAAGCAATAGAGCAAGTTAGAGCATTGTTTCTTCCAGCAGGAGGCAGGTGCCAGTGTGGGAAGGGATGTGTAGTTTTCTTGGAGCTCTTGCTTGGCCATGAAGCATACTCCTTTTTCTCTTTTAATCTGCTTGAGGTTGAGTCTAAAACAGTTCATTTTCTTTGCACAAATTATGCACATTGTTCATTTACTGCTTTTATGTCTTCCCTGTGAAATCAAGTACCAGATGCAGAGATCCCTGGTATATTAGAACAGGCAAGAAAAGGAAGATGCCTCTAGAGTGGTCAGTTTCACTGGCTCCCACAGATTTCTGAGGTGTTTTTTTTTGTTTTTTTGTTTTGTTTTGTTTTGTTTTGTCTTTTTGAGACAGGGTCTCGTTATGCAGTTGAGGCTGGCCTTGAGCTCACTTTTGTAGCTCAGGCTGGTCTCAAACTCGCACCAATCCTCCTGCCTCAGCCTCCCGAGTGCTGGGATTACAGGCGTGCGCCACCACACCTGGCGATTTCTGAGGTTTAATGGTACTTTTAAAATGGTTCCTAAAACTTACAATCAGTATCCCACTTCTGTGTGTATATATTTATATACCTACATATACATCTATAGATAATTGGAAGCATATACCCAACGTTACTGTTGGAGAAGAGTTGAATTTTAGGCAGTTTTAATTTTTAATGTTTTCTAGTTTTCTTGCAAATAAATATGTTGCATTAGTTATAGAATTCCTATAAAGATCATTTCCATGAGGGGCTGTTTCTTGGGTAAAGTGTGTCTTTGATACCTCCAAAGTTTCTTCTGCAGGACAGTAATGCCTGCCTCATCCTGTGTGTCCCCAGGCCATGAGGAGCTTTCCACCAGCCACAGTCCCCATGTGGACACTTGGTCAACCACTCTAAGCAGAAGGGGCTGTCCTGGACACAGAAGGCTGGGATGGCACCCACGGGCAGGTCCACAGCCCCACAAACCCAAGATGCCACTATGCAGGGCCTCAACCCAGAACCCAGGCCTCCACGTCCCTGATGTAGAACTGCTCCTGCCGAGCCAGCACCTCATTGTTGAAGGTTGCACAGGGGTAGCTTCTCCCGTGGTACAAGTCTCCATCCAACCACAGCCCAAACTGGCCACTAGAGAGAGAAGGACATTTGGGCCTGACTCATTCCTGTGTGTCGGGCCTGTAGGATCTCCTTCCATCACCAGCCCTTGCCTATACCTTGTGGCAGCCCTTGTTATCTTTCCCTTAACAGATTTACCCTGGCTTTTTCTTTTAGTGCCAGAAATCAAGCTCAGGATCTTGCACTTGGCAGGCAGGAACTTGTGCCACTGACCTACATATCCCCAGCCTCTACCCTGACTTTTGAAGGGTTTAGCATGTTGTTCTCTACAGGATTTAGAATATTTCTAAATCAGTATGGGGATTTTAGCAAATCTATGCAGTGGTCCAACCATCACAGCCCAGTTTGGGACACTTGGAACAACCCCCTTTGACAGGAAACCTAGGCTGGCACTCAGAAGTGAATTACTGCAGCTCAGCAATGCCTGACATTCTTGCCAAGCTACCTTTCAGGGGAGTCTTTTCTGGCAGCTGGGAAAGCAGAGAATTTTCCTGATACTAATCAGTGCTCTCATCTTCACCCTCAGGGTAAAACTTACTAATGTGACTGAATTTAGAGACCAAGCTTTTATCTCTCTGGTCCATGCCCAGGCTCACACACACACACCGGGCAGGTTCTTGGGCACAGGCGGCTTGCTTGCCTTTGTTAATGTTTTCTGTCTCCTAGGAGTACTGGAACAACTGACAGATCTCTCACTTCTAGCCTCATTCAACCACGTAAATGTTCCCCAGATTACAGAAATTCACACTAATGTGTCACCAGCGTGAGCAGCTGGACGTTCAGTTCCTGCATCCTTTCTCCCTCCTTGACTTGCAGAGTGGGCAGTGATGTTGAAGGGCTGGGCCAGAAAGGAAACCTCCTGCCTCTCCTGTCCATCTGAGCTGGCCACGCACAGCAGTACCTTTCAGGATCGGGGAGGGACCAGGACACACCTGCCACTGCCCATCATAAGTGAATCCCAGTCTCCTTTCACAAAGAACGAGTTGTTCCCTGTCCACTTGAAGACCTAGGTGAAAGGGAAAGGCTAGGTTACTTGAGTCCTGCCCTTGCAGTCTGACCTCAAGCCAGTGGGTGGCAGTGTTGTAAAGGAGATGGAACCTCTAGGGCAGGCCTGCTGCGGGAAGGGCACCCAAGCTCCAAGCTCTTGGGACACCAAATTCCTGGCACCTTTGAGTTTGCATTTCTGTAGTCTATATGTGGGGCACCTTTGCTTTAGAGATAGCACAAACCTCTGAAGCTTTCTCCTTTCAGTTGGAGAAACCGGAGTATAGGCCAGCTGTTGGGACTGATCATACCCTCCCTAGAGGACGTACCCAGCTGGCCTGCCCTCTGGAGCTGCTGCACAGCCGTGTCCTGCCAAACCCCTGCCCTTACCCCATTCTCGTCTTGCTAGGATCACAGCCTCCCCTGTCTCAGTGTCCCCATCTCCCACCTGCTGCCTGTCTCCACCCTGTACCCTGAGTGGTCATGCTGTCATTGTTCTGACTCCTTCGTACTGCACAGAGCACCCTGCCCTCACTGTTCTGCCCACCCCCACCCCCTGCTGACCACATTTAAACCACACTGGCCTTCATGTCCCTCTGCCCAGGGTGCATTCTCCCAGGTCTTCAAGGCCCGACCTCTGACGGTTCAGCCCAGGTGTTACCCAGGGCATCCTAGACCCCCCTCCTGGCTCTGGTATCTCCTCAGCCCCCACCCCCACCCCTTGTGGCTCTGTCATGTACCAGGTTCCTTTATTCCTACCTTGATTCCCCATATTCCTGCCAGCCGTGTGCTATCCATAGTTGTTGAATGAGTTAACTGTTCTAGAGTCAGTTAAGTAAGGATTTTCAAAGGGCCACAGAAGTCTAATATATTACTGCCTATAGATAGTTATCAAAAATATAAGGAATGGAAGTTTTTAGTAAGAAAATAGATTAACTGAAAGCTAACTCCTGGGGCTAGAGAGATGGTTCAGCAATCTAAAGTGCCTGCTTAGGAAAGCTTGGGCAACCTCAGCAACCCTAGTTCGATCCCCAGCACCACATGCTGCACCAGCCCCACCCCCAGGGCAGGCTGAGTCGGCCATAATACAAAAAATAAATAAATAAAAGAAGTAAAAGCTAACTCCTGGCTGGGCATGGCTGAATGAGCTCAGCTGCTTGGGGGGCTGGGGCACCAGCAGTGCAAATTTGAGCCCAGCCTGGTGAGACCTATCTCAAAAGTAAAAATAGGGGCCCGGCAGGATAACTCAGTGGTCTAAAGCGCCTGCTTAGGAAAGCTTAGGCGGCTGCAGGGACCATGGTTTGATCCCCAGTACCACATGCTACGCCAGCCCTACCCTCAGGGCAGGCTGAACCAGCCATAAAAATAAACAAACAAAAGTTCTGAAACAAGAATAAAATAAAAAATTATTTTAAAAAAAGTAAAAAACTGGGGATGTGGATCAGTGGGAGAGCACTCGCCTGGCATGTGTGAAACTTTGGGTTCAGTCCCCAGTACTGGGGAAGAAAGAAACATTCAGTCCCGGGTTCCAAAGGAATGAGATAATATGAACAAGACAGAAGCATTCATTGTTGCCTTCGAGGACATGACCTTCAGACTTGAGCGAGTGTGAGAAATACTGCTATGGAAGAAATTAAGACAAAGGTCATGGCGTTGCTTGGAATAGCAATCAAGTGGTGCACTCTGGAGGTTTTTGAGGAGCACAAGAAGTGAGCACGAACCAGTTTTTGAAAACACAGGATTCCATAACACTAAGCTTGGAAGATCAATAGTGGTCGGCCGGGGTGAAAGTCATTTCCTTCACTCAGATGTTTTAGCACTTAAACACAAGGTGTAGCTTAGGCACTGGGTAGAATGGTGAGCATTACAGCCTGCCTCAGAGATTTGCATTCTAGTGGGAGGAGGCAGACAAGGAAGAGGAGAGTGTCACATGAAAAATGCTAGGACAAGAAGTGACAGAGAAAGTAATGAAGGTTTTCAGCTATGTTGAGTTTTAAGTGGGGTGTGTAATCACTGAGATGGAGACAGGAGGACAGAACAGAGCTGTGTGCAGGTGCAGTGGAAGAGCATTCATGGCAGAACTGCGTATGCAAAGATCGTAAGTCAGGATCAGGCCAGTGTGGCTAGAGTGGAGGAGGAAGAAAAAAAGCAAGAAACAACATTGGAAAGGGGTCAGAAAGTGAAAGGACTAAAAAAATTCATTGTACTGATTTTTCTCCAAATCAAAAAAGAAGCCAAGAAGTGACGCGTCCTGACTTCCCTTTCAAAGGCATCACTCCAGTTCCAACAAGTGAAGGGGGAAGCGGGAAGACCTGGCTGCAGTGCCTGGATGCACACAAAAGCCCAGCACACAGGTCACAGCAGAGGCTTGAGCCAGGTGACAGCAAAAGGCATACTTAGCAGGGATTTTATTTTTTTTATTTTTATTTTATTTTATTTTTGAGGCAGGGTCTCGCTATGCAGTTCAGGCTGGCCTTGAGCTCACTTTGGTAGCCCAGGATGGTCTCAAACTCACACCGATCCTCCTGCCTCAGCCTCCCGAGTGCTGGGATTACACTTAGCAGGGATTTTAAATACCCATGGGGAGCCAAGAGTGGTGGTGCACCCCTGTAATCCCAGCACTTGGGAAGCTGAGGCAGGAGGATCACTGTGAGTTCAAGACCAGCCTGGGCTACAAAAGTGAGCTTAAGACCAGCCTCAACTGCATAGCGAGACCCTGTCTCAAAAAAGACAAAAAAAGAAAAGAAAGAGCTAGGCATGGTGGCTCACGCCTGTAATCTCAGCACTTGGGAGGCTGAGGCAGGAGGATCAGTGCGAGTTCGAGACCAGCTTGAGCTACAAAAGTGAGCTCAAGGCCAGCCTGAACTGCGTAGTGAGACCCTGTCTCAAAAAGACAAAAAAAAAAAAAAA
>PVJA010033627.1:0-23128 GCA_004027025.1 Myocastor coypus | reverse complement strand
TTTTTTTTTTTTTTTTTTTAAGAATTTTATTTTATTTTATTTTTTCTTGTTTCAGAACCTTTGTTTGTTTATTCACTCATTTTTATGGCCGGCTCAGCCCGCCCTGAGGGCAGGGCTGGTGCAGCATGTGGTGCCCAGGTCCCTGAAGCTGTCCAAGCTTTCCCAAGCAGGCACTTTAGACCATTGAGCCATCCCTCCGGGCCTCTGATTTAGTTTTTATTTCAATTTTTGCAAAATATACCTCTTTTGTCTGAAGACTCTGTGTAAGCATAATTTGGTGAGGTTGTCAGATGCATAGTCTAGGGACTGGTTCTTGGGCAAATTTGCCTTGGCAGAAGCTGAGAAGACCTGGTTTCATTTCCTTTCTGTGACATGGGATGGCATTGAATTGTCAGGAGGTATAGGGATAGAATACATGGGTTTTTATAAGATGACTGGCCCCTCAGCTAGGATGGGATCCTGGGGTAGTGAGAGCCATATGATGTTGAAGTTGAGTTCTGAGGAGTGGCTCCACAGCATAGAGTGGGTGGGTAGGGGACTGGGCATTGGGAAGGTCTGTCTGTGTTCCTCAGTGCAGTCTCTGGCCTTGTTTCCTGTACATGTGTTTCCAGACTTACAATGGGGATATGTCCTGGTGAACATGTTATAAGTAGAAGATAAAGTGGGTTGAAAATAGGGTAAATCAGATTTTTTTTTTTTTTTTGTCTTTTTGAGACAGGATCTTGCTATGCAGTTCAGACTGGCCTTGAGCTCACTTTTGTAGCCCAGGCTGGTCTTGAACTCACACTGAACCTCCTGCCTCAGCCTCCCAAGTGCTACGTAGTAAGTTCAAAGCCAGCCTAAACTACATAGTGAGACCCTGTCTCAAAAAAAGAAAAAAAATCAAATCACAGCCTAAGGGATTAGACATGTAGAGGCTGCAGAGATAGTTCATAGTCATAAGCACCTACCTAATAAGCACAAGGTCCCAACTTAGATCCCCCATCCCCACATGGTGTGCCAGCCCCAGAACCCCAGCCATGCTGTTTTGGCATGGCATAGTGTGTCTGTGATTCCAGATAGAAGAGGGGCTGAGGCAGGGCAATCACAAGTTCAAGACCAGTAAGGACATTGGAGACCTTTATTTGCACTTCCTCGGCTCTGTAGAGTCCTCCAGCACAGCCAGTGTGTTGAGGACTGTGCAGACATCCACCACAGCAATAGCAGGGCTGCTGGCCACTCCCACGGCTTGCCAGTCACCTATTGCCTGACGTTGCACCTGGCATTGTAGGTGTGGTGGGATGAGGTTCTGGGAGCTGGAGTAGAATTTGGATTCCACCAGGAGACACTGCTGATGCCAGCATGCTGGTGTGATATGGGGGCTCCCCTTCCACACCTAGGCCTGCTGGTGTAGTGAGAGGTGGTGACCGGTATGCCATGAGCATGCCAACCTTGTGCACCCAGCGTGAGCATGTGGGATGTGAAGTGAAGCTGGGCTTGTGCCACTCAGCTCTGCCTCATGGAGCCCTGAGAACTAGGGAGTGCTCACCCTCACTGCCACTTCTCTCTGTCAGCCAGGTCCCTCGCTATCCTGAGCCAGCAGCCCTTCTAGGGGGACTGGCTTCCAGGGACTCAGACTTTGCCCTGGGATAGCAGTCAAGGGGGAGAATCAGAAAACCAATTTAGCATACTGACTCAGTTTCTTTTGGGTGAAATAGTCTAGATTAATAATATCATGTGTGTGGCTAGGGTGGAGGCAAGGGTGTGGGATGGAGAGACTTATGGCTCCTGCCAACTGGAGAATCTGTTAATGATTGTGAGAATGTCACTATTTTTACGGTCTTCCCGACAAGCTTGCAGGCCTTGTGCCTGAAGGTGAACTGATGGTGAGAGCCAGGCTGCCTCGCCCTGCTGGCCTGGCTGGCTGGGGCCTTTTGTTGGGCTGCTCTCTGTGGAACCCTGCAGGTTGAGCATGTGCCACTGAATGTTGTCACCTTGGGCTGAAGCACATGCCTGCTGCCAGGCTTCCCAAGAGTTTCACAGAGCTATTTTTGCATCAGAACTGTCAGGTGCCCATTTGTGGGAGGGTAGGACTGCAATGTGTTCTGTCTCTTTGATCTTTCTGGGGTCTGAGAATAATTGGAAATGACTTTAGAATACTCTGAGAATCATGCGTAAGTTTGCATTTTTCTACAAGAATCCTCAGAGAAGACCCATATCTAAAACTCCTGTGCCTTAGAACGTGGCTTTTTTACATTTGCTGTGATGGTACATGCTTGTAATCCTGTACTTGAGGCTAAGGTAGCAAGAGAGTTCAAGGCCAACCTAGGCTGCTTAAGAAGACCCTGTCTCAAATCCATGTACCCCTAAAACAAAAAAGAAAAGAAAAGCAAGGAGAGCTTTTTCTAGGAAGCTACTGAGCTGTCAGTTCTAGTTTGTGCTTCTGAGGGCCCAGGTAACTGAAGACCGGCAGAGGCCTCTCCTCTGTGCAGAGGAAGCCCTGAGTGGGGAGGCACATCCGCGTGCACATTCCGTGGTGAGTTTTAGGCTCATGATGAGCAGCTGCCTTGGGTCCTCTGCTCCTACTTAGTGTCCAGTCCAGTGTCAAGTCCACTCCTGAAAGCCCTTTTCTCCATGGAGGATCACTTCTCCCTCTTCCAAGCTGTCACTCCTGCTGCAGTTCCTGCTGGTTCCTGGAACGATGGAAACTTTGTCCAGCCCAAGGGTCAGGCCTGATTGTCAGGAAATAGGCTTCATAATTAGTTTACAGCCCTGAGAGAGCTCTCCATGGGTACATAGCTGGGCAGCATCTGGAGAACCTCCAGTCTAAGAAGCCAGTGAGGTGAGAACTAAAATGCAGAGGATTTCTTGGACAGTTGCCATAACACTCTGGGGTTTGCTCCCAAACAAAACAACGTAAAGGGCTCTTTGATTCCTTGCCCTCCATATTCCTTCCCCTCCATTTGGAAACTTCTCAGCTATCCTTAAAACACATATTGATATCTAAAACCTCTTGAGTGAGTGAACTCAAATTGAGGAAGTCTGTTATTTTCAGTAACCCTGGCCTTGCTGGGCTTCTAGGGATGTGGGAATCCATAATGCGATTGATGCTCTTTGCCCATCTTCCACAGTACTTCATCATGTGGTCTCAGTGGGTGCCAGTGTTGCTGTTTTTTTTCCTCTCCTCCCCTTCTTTCTTTCTTTTTTTGCAGGTAGGTGGGGTGGGACAATATTGTCCCAGCCAACCTTGAATTCATGATCCTTTTGCCCCAGCCTCTGGAGTGAACTGATGAGATTATAGGCAGGAACCACCATACCCGGCCCTGCTTCATCGTCTTTTTGAAACAGGGTCTTGCTATGCAATTTAGGCTGGCCTTGAGCTCACTTTTGTAGCCCAGGCTGGTCTTGAACTTGCACTGATTCTCCTGCCTCAGCCTCCCAAGTGCTGGGTTTACAAGTGCATACCACCATATCCAGCTTCCATTGTCTTTTTGATGGGGAAAGAGAACACCGTAGTGTGATTGGGAGGGAAATTGATAGGATGATCTCAGGCCTCACTAGCAGGTCAGTAGGTTAAAAATTCAAGTTACCTTAGAGGAGGCACTTACTGAAGTCAAGCCAGGCACAGGAGGAAAGAAGTAGAGCTGTTGGCAGAACAAGAAGGAATATATCATGCCTTTTCAGTGTGGGGGTTAATGCCCACCAGGGGCCAGGGGCTGGTTCTTGGGGAGGGTGCTGAGAAGTAGCTTATTTCATATATGAAGCATATACATACTGCATAGACAACACACACAGTTGTACAGTCTACCTTGGCTTTGGTAATGACGGACTGAGAAGAAGCTGTCATGTGATACGTTGTCATCCTTAGACAGGATGGGTCCACCTGCCTTGGATGGTGACTTATGAGGACCAACTGGTGTTTGAGTAGATTTTGCAAACAAAAAGTGGGCTTAGGGCTGGGTCCAAAGCCAGGAGTCAGTACATTTACATTCTCTGGTCTGGGAGCTTTGGGAAGGGCATCATCGGTGCAGGTCAGCCTGACCCTGTCATCCATGTGGATGGCAGGTTTCCCTCTTTGCCCTACTCCTGCCACACTGGGCGGGTGCAGGTGAGCTGACTTGCAGTTGTACTTGCAGGCCCAGTGTTCTTCAGAGGCTAGTGTCGGGTAAAAAGTTGGGGCTGGCAGTGACTGGTGGGAGGAAACTCTTGCTTTTTTGTCTGAAGCAGGTGAATACCTTCCCAGAGCCTCCTCTCTCCTGCCTTTTCTAGCTCTGTCCTTGGGGAAGGTTGGGTGGAGGTTGGGCAGAGCATGCACAGTAAGGGTCTTCAGGGCAGAAGCACTGGCCAGGCTTTGGCCCTCTGCAGGTGAGCTGTCTGTAGCAGAGCAGCCTGGGGATAGTCTGCCACTCCCATGACCTCTTTTGTTGATGATGATGATGATGATGATGATGATGATACATTTTTGTTGTTTTTAAATTAGTACTTGTGAAGCTGGGCATGGTGGCGCATGCCTGTAATTCCAGCACTTGAGAGGCTGAGGCAGGAGGATCGATGCGAGTTCAAGACCAGCCTGGGCTACAAAAATGAGCTCATATTTTTTTTTTTCTTGTTTCAGAACTTTCGTTTGCTTATTTATTTTTATGGCTGGCTCAGCCTGCCCTGAGGGCAGGGCTGGCGCAGCATGTGGTGCTGGGGATTGAACCATGGTCCCTGCAGCCGCCTAAGCTTTCCTAAGCAGGTGCTTTAGACCACTGAGCCATCCTGCTGGGCCCCAAAATGAGCTCATTTTTGAGCTCACAGCCTGAGCTGCACAGTGAGACCCTGTCTCAAAAAGACAAAAAACAACAAAACAAAACAAAAAAAATTAGTACTTGTGCATAGTACATAGTGTTAACATTTCTCATGTGTAAGTGTCAGTTCCTTCATTTTCTCTTCCCTCCCTTCCTTGAAGTGGGGAGGCTGGCTCAGGGGAGGTGTGCCTTGGAGGTCGGAAGGGCATCTCTTGATCCTCTTCTATTTTTCTTGGTGCAGGCTTACAGTACATGGTGCTTGCATTCCTGTGTGGAGGTGGTGTGCGTACGTGACACATTTTAATTCCTGCTCTCATCCCCTTTCCCTCTCTTCCCTCCTCTTGATGGCCTCTTGAATTGCCTGCACAGCCAGAGGCCCCACTGATGAATCTGTGCACAAGGCAAGCAAGTGGCTTTGATGTGGCCCTCTGTAGGGGAGGGGATTAGGTCGTTACAGGAGCAGGCGGCAGGGCCTCATCACCTCTTACCCAAGATGTTCTTGGAAATGTGCCTGCTCTGAGTGAGAATTAGGAAATGGTTTTCTATTTTCGGAGTTTGGTGTGTATCGCAGTGTCGACATGCCCATGTTATCACGTGTGTCTGTGGGCTCTCTGAGGGTCATGCTGATGAGGCCGTGGGAGGCTGTCCTGGTGCAGGCACCCACGAGTCCCAGTCTCACTGACGCTGGGCTGAGTGTCTGGGGTGAGTGTTCTCAGGGGCAGTGAGGGTACAGTGTAGAGGAAAGTTCAGAGACCAGGCCTGAGTTCGTGCTCCCCTAGCAGGGGATGAGAGGGAGGAGGAGAAAGACATCCTTGGAAAGTCAGGGTGGGTATCATCTTTATAGAGGAAGTTCTTTGGGGGTGCTAAGCTGTGACTTTGAGAGAGGGCAGGAACTAGGGTCCAGAACGGACGCCCTGCCAGGTGACCTCCAGTGACACACCAGTATTCCAAGGGAACCGTGGCCTGTGTCACAGAAGCACCTCCATGGCTTGTCAGATACAATAGCCCCTAAGCCACAGGGGTGCTGCTGCAGAACCCTGTATTTCCCCTGAGTGTGACAACCTCTACATTTTACAGTTTCTCTGAATGAGACAGAAGCTGACAGGGCTTACAGGGCCTTTCATCTATGGGCCTCAGATTCATTAAGCTTGGTCCTGTCTGGAATTCCCTGAGCTCCCAGCCATTGACAGCAGAGGTGCTTCTTCTGCAGCTCTCGGGCACAGTGTTTTGCTGTATTACCAGCCTGAAGTGGGAAGGCTGGCTCAGGGAAGGTGAGTCTTGGAGGTTGGAAGGGCAGGCAGCTCACTGTCAGGTAGAACTGTTCTCCTGAGCATTGCCGTCATCCCATGGAGCAGCCTCAAGTCTGCTGGCTTTGGCAGAGCATTGTTGTCTCCACCTACTCCTTCCTTTGGTGCTCCCAGGACAGATAGTAGCCTCATCCATTGCGGGCTGGGAGCTCAGAGTGGGGAGTAGAGGAGCTGCCCTCCAGGGAAAAGACCCTGAGGAAGTGAGGTCACAGCATGGTTGGTGTCAGAGAGCAAAGGAGTCCAGAGCACCAGGTTGGGTGGGGGGCAGGGGCAGGGGTGTGAAAAGTGATCATAGTTTAGCTTGTCTACCCTGGGTGCATGGCCACCTCACATCCAGTGAGCCTGGTTGGCTGCTTTTTTCTTAGGTTGAAGGAGCACATGGGATGGACTTTGGCCGATGCTATGCTCATTTTTTGTCTACACATCTCCTTTTCCCTGCAGGCCTCTGGCTGTACCTCGCAGGGAGCAGCCTGCCTTGTCTCACGCTGATTGGCTCTCCTAATTTTGGGTACAGGTCAGTTCACCGGGACCTGGAGGCCCAGATTGCCATCGTGACAGAGAGCCGAGCCCTGCAGCAGCAGCTTCACCAGGTTGGTTGAGACGGTAGGATTCCTGGGTACATGGGGTGCAGCTGGCACTCAGCCTTGCCCTTGTCACTGGGCTGCCAGTGCCTGCTGAAGTAGCAGGGGAAACTCAGAGCAGCCTGAGAGGACTCTGGGTCTCCTGAGTCTACATCAGTGGTTCTCAACCTTTCTAATGCTATGACCGCGCAATACGGTTCCTCATGTTGTGGTGACCCCAAGTCAAAAAATAATTTTGGTGGCTACTTCAAAACTAATTTTTGCTACAGTTGTGATTTCCGATGGCTTTAGGCGACCCCTGTGTTTTGGTCGTTCGACCCCCACCAGGGTTGTGGCCCACAGGTTGAGAACGGCTGGTCTACATGATGGAGTAGCAGGGCCTCTGAGACAGATCTGCCTCAGGCCAACCTTGAAAGACCAGGCCCTCGACTATCACAGCTTCCTGGACTGGCTTGCACCCCATGTCCTAGGGACTTTTCACAATGTTCCTTCCCTTGCTAGGAGAAGTGGTTTTCTCCATGAAAGTGAATATAGCAGTGGAGGCAATCATAAGGGCCAACCCATAGTGGCTGGGGCCCTCCTTAGATGATGGCAGGATTTTATATTGTTTAAAGCAGGAGATAAAAGTAGCAAGAAGGTGTACGGTGCTATTACAGGACTGCCATTCTGTGGTTACCTAAGCAGTTTTGGTAAGCTTGTATACTGAAGCCCAGTCCCTGTGTGTGTGAGACCTGGACAGTGCTTTGGGCTCTGACTTCGTGACATTTGTAGTAGCCCTTCCCCTATGGAGTCACAGTGGTACAGGAGCCCCACTACAGCTCGGCCCTTGTGAGCACTGGCACTGAGTGTTCAGCCTGTTGCCTTCAGCACTTGGGAACCGTGGCTATAGATCCTGGTTGATGGATGAGGAAACAGTGGCTACTTTGTTCCCTGGCCCTGCTTCCAGCAGGTTGGGAATCTTATCACTGATGGGGTGAGGCCAGGCTCCCAGGAAGGGCTCTGTGACTGGGCAAGAGGAAGTGACAGTGGCAATGCTGGGTGGCCAGTGATGTTGATACGATTAGTTCTGTAGTTCCCTACTGTCAGAGATATAACAGCAAATGTTAAAAAAAGACCCTAAAGTTGAGAGCTTCCAGTCATAGCTTGATAGCTGGCTTTGGAGCTGGGCTTATAGAGAAGGACTCAGTAAGCCCACGGCTTTTGACAGTGGGATGTGCTGGCCTTTTTGTCTCTAGTGCAGAGAGCCGTGTGCATAGATGCCTCAACTGGGTAGTTGGTGATTCTGGGATGGACTGGGGCTCAGTTCTACAGGAATTAGGTTGGCTTGGGGAGCAAGTGCCCTGGGCCTGTGCATGGGGTCCTGATGCTGACCACTCCCACTTCCTGACTCAGGGAACTAAACCCACATCCTGGATCTTGGGAGAGGCTGGTCGGGTTGTGGTCAGGAGCTACTTTCTCAAGTGACATATTTAGGATATTTTCTACCCAAATCTGTATCTCAGGGGCTTTGAATTGTGGGATGGTGGTAGTTCACACTGCTGTGATTTCTCATTGAAATCAGTGTCTGCCTGTGAAGTGCAGAAGCATATTGCGGGGGGGGGGGGGTGGAGAGGCCTGTCCTTTTCTGTTCAGCACCTGTTCTTCTTACCTGTGGTTCCTCGTCCCCCAGTACTAGGTGGTTTGGGGTTGCCCAGTGCCACACTAGAATGTCCATGCAGCTCAAGTGACCTGCAGGTCTGTTGTCAGAAGCAGCTGCAGGAGCTTGCCAAGCAACCAGGGAGGGCCCTGTCCATGTCACTTGGAGCACTGGGAATAGGGAGGTATTTTTATCAGAATCCAAAGTCCCTCCCTTCATTTAGTGTATACAATAAAAACTGAAAGCTTCCTGGTTTTGTTCAGAGAACACAGTTTCCACTTGTGACCCAAGAAATACTCCTGTGAATACCATTGTGACCTCCACCAGCTGACTTCCTTCTCCATTTCTGTGGTGGAGTCTGTGAGGACACTGAAGTATTTCTGGTAATTTAATTGAAATCTTGGCTGCATATTTATTTGAGAACTGAGCTGGAGCTGGCTCAGTAGAGACTTCTGCAAGCCAGCCCCTGACTCCAGAGCTGGCTCCTGTGTCAGGCACATCCCACCAGGGATTTTGACCTGAGCAGTAGCAGTTAGAAGGCTGGAGAATTAGTGTTTCCTGTCCACATGGGGCTGTACTACTGGAAAGTGTCCCATGGGTGGTGGCCTCCAGGGTCCTACTTTCTTTCATGAAGAGATGGAAGTGTAGAAAAGGTTCAGGAAGGAAACAAAGCGGAGGATACTGCTTCTCCCTGTCCTCAGTGGGTGCAGCCATGAATACATTTTGTAGTGTTGGAGTTGTGTTATCTTCATCTCTGTTTCATGAAGGCTTGCAAGGGACACAGGTTCTCTTGGGGCAGTACAGGCTCCCAGCCTCCCTCTTGTGCTCCTGTCATCAATGTGGGATCTTCATGCTGAGAGAGATGGAAGTATTGTAGATGTGACCTAGATTTTACAGATGAGGGACTTAAAGATACATACTGTCATAGAGTGCTGGAAATGGTGGGGCCCCTTACTGCTGCCTTCTGCCTGTGAAAGCTTGCTTCATTGGGGAAGACAGCATTGGTAGATAGATTGTTCACAAAAGCAGTAGTCAGCAATGTTTCCTTCCAGAGACCCTCAACATAGCTGAGAAATAAAATGAACCATATTTCTTTGAAAGTGAGACTTGGTCTTATATTTTTGCTCCAAAAGATAATGTAAGGGCTTACTTTCAGGGAATATCCTATTTTTTATGTACAATAATTACATTTATTCATGTACAAAAATCTATATTTTAAAAATATAATCATACTGTCTTCTACAACATTGTTGTAACTTTCCAGACCTAAAATTCCAGCCTGAATTTCTTGTGATTCCCTTTCCTATAGAACCATTGGCCCCAGTCTTTCATGTCCAACAGTAGAGCTAGCTAGTCTACTCAGAGTACATTGATAGTGCATCTGGTATAGGATCTCACTATGCAGCTTGTACTGGTAGTGATCCTCCTGCCTCAGCCTCTTCAGCACTGGGATTATAGGCATGCACCACCATGCTCAGTTTTGGTGATTGGCACGGTGCAGGGCCAGCATGACACGTGGTACTAGGGATTGAACCTGGGTCCTTGTGCTTTCCAGGCAGGTGCTTAGACCACCAAGTTGTCTCCCTGAACTGTGTTTTTTTTTTTTTGTTTTTTTTTAATGAGACAGGGTCTACCCATGTAGCCTAGGCTTGCCTCAAATTTGTGGTGATCCTCTTGCCTCAGGTATGTGCCATCATGCCTGGTATTCCATGAATTCTTTACCCAAATTAAGACCTCTTGCAGGGTAGCTTTACAAAATTTCCATTAAATCAAGTGTTAATTGTAGACATAATAGACAGGAATGACAATAGTTATGAACAGTGGTCCACAGATAAGTGATGAAAAATCACAGGCACCAAAATTCCAAAAACATTTATTTCACATGAGTGCATTAAATACATCTGTTACCACGCACAGTGTATTGAATTATGAGGATTCGTGTTACATACAGCCACCACATCTAGCAGTTATCAGGTGCACATGTTACTTGTGCATTACTGTGTCTGCACTCCAGTTGGTCCTTCTGCAGTAAGTCTGGAGTTCATCTAACATGTTTATGTGGGCCTTTACCTCTTGTCCAAAGGCTCTGGCTTGGGTGTTTATAAGTACTTAATTGTAACATTATTTATTTTAAATATTAATGTCAGTAGCATGTATTTAATTTGCATAGTGTATTCTGGTTCACAAATGCTTTCGTTTGTGAGTAATTCAGTTTGCAAACATGGATTTGGCAAAAATTTTTTGTATTTGCTTCTGAATTCTGCATTGGGTAACAAACATACTGGGGCCATCTTTCCCATGTGAAGACAAACATGGCAGTGTTTTCCAGAATCAAGGAATGAATTAAGTTCATGAACCAAGGTGCCACTGTATTAACTTATGTAATAGTTCAGTATGTCTGTTGTATGTTGCAGTGAATATACTAAGTAGGCCCATTTGGTGATGATCTTTTTTTTGTGATACCAGGAATCAAACCCAAGCCCTAATAGTTGCCAGCTAGATGCTGTACCATTGATCTAAACCCCCAGCCCTGACTGATGATTGTATTTTGCTCAGAGCTCTAGGTCAGCCTACACTAATTTTTGCTTATATTACAAACATGAAAAATCATGCTAGAGCCGGGCGTGGTGGCGCACGCCTGTAATCCCAGCACTTGGGAGGCTGAGGCAGGAGGATCAGTGTGAGTTCGAGACCAGCCTGGGTTACAAAAGTGCGCTCAAGGCCAGCCTGAACTGCATAGTGAGACCCTGTCTCAAAAAGACAAAAAAAAAAAAAAAAAAAAAAAAAAAAAAAAAAAAAAAATCATGCTAGGGCTTACTTTCTGGTTAAGTCTTAGAGGAACTGATGGTATAAATATTTTTTTTTGGTATAAATATTTTAAAGTATGAACATAATATTTAAGAGTTAAGGGGCTGGGAAAATAGCTCAGTAGAGTAAGCACTTGCCTGGCAAGTACAGGGTCCTGAGTTTAATCCCCAGTACTACAAAAAAAAAGAAAAAAAAAAAAAGAAATTAGGATTACTGTTGGCCTTCCCTGTGCAGATTCTGAAAGGATTCAGGCACCTATGGTTGAAAATATTTGAGAAAAACTTGCGCATATACAAACTTTTCTCTTGTTAAGCAGTTTAGTATGACAATTATAGCCTTTACAGTCTGCTAGAAAGAGTAGGTAAACTAGAGTTGAGTTAGAAATCTGTGAGAGGATGTGCATACATAGGTTATATAAAAATACTATACTGTTGGATGTCAAGGACTTGATCATACTTGCTTTGGGTATCTCTGAGAGTGTTGGACCCAGTCCCTTGAAGATGCTGAGGTGCCCAAGTGTGTACTGTGTGTATTGCATGTCCGACTTCTTTGCCTGACATACTGTGCACTTTCCTATCCACTAGGTAAACGTTCTGTGACATTATTTCATGGTGAATGTTGCTTTGTCATGTGCTTTATTAATAAGTTGCTGTTGGATACTTAGGTGGTTTCCAGTGTTGCCATAGTAAAGCTCTCTGTGCAGGGATTTTAATTCACTATTTCAAGGACATGGTTGTTTTTTTTTTTTTTTTTTGGGTGGGGTGCGGGGCGATGGCTCTTGATTTGTTACTGCCAAATGGCTGGCTGGAAAGGTGATATAGTCCCACCTTCAGCAGGGCACCTGAGCTGGATAATGATGTGTCAAAGTGACCTTTTGCCAGTTGGTTAGAAGGAAAACTACGTCTCAGATTTAAGAAATACTTGTTTTGGTGGTGTGGTGTGGGGTATGGAACTTGGATCCTCCACAGGTGCTAGGCAAATGCTCTACCAAGGACACCTAAGCCAGCACCCTGTTATTTTAATTTTCACTACTATGTTTAGTGACATTGAACGTTGAAAATATTTTTCCCCCTGTACTTCAACTCTAAATTGAAGAAATATGGAGAGACCCATCCATGTCTTGGCCTTCAAAGTCTTCAGGGGGCTAAGGAAATAGCTCAGTAGCATGAGTGCATATCTGGAAAGTGCAAAGTCCTGAGTTTGATCCCTGGTACCAAAAATGAAAGTCTTCAGAAGCATGGGATTGTGTGTCTACAGAAGTTGGACAGTTGTCCCTTAGCAGCCTGGTGCCCTTGCTGGAACGCCATGGAACTTCTGGGCCAGCCTACCATGGGAAATGATGCTTACTGCAGTGGGTGTCCTGGGCCAGTGAGATAAGTCCCTAATTCTTCTGTCTGTCTGTCTTCCTTAGGAGCAGGAGCAGCTCTACCTGCGCTCAGGCGTGGTGTCTTCTGCCACCTTCGAGCAGCCGAGTCGGCAGGTGAAGCTGTGGGTGAAGATGGTGACTCCATTGATCAAGAACTTCTTCTGAGGACTGGCAAGTGCCATCTCATGTGCCGCCTGTCAGCACAGTTTTTTTGAGAGCTCAGAGTCTGGCCAGGATATCCGTACTAATTGAGCTCCCAGACACCCCTTCAGGAAACTTGGAGAGCTCTCACCTCTTTCTTGGTGAAGCACAGAGCTCTTCTGGGTTTGTGGGCAGCTGGTCTCACAAGTCTTTCATGTTAGGCAGCCAGTTCACCTGGTTAGTACCAGGGCCACCTATGATGAGATTGGCAGTGTGGGGTCCTCTTTTCATCCAGTGAGTGTTGGGGTCCCTGGTTCAAGGGCCTTGTGCCCAAGGAGATTCTGTCTTCTCTCTTAGCTGAGTGTGGCCCTGCAGTGCCTGTGAAAGAGGAAGTGCTTTTGGATGCAAGAGCAGCTCTGGCATGCGACCCTGGTCAGCGGCAGCTCAGAGGATGAGCTGAAGGCCAAGGTATACTGCCTTGCCATCTCTCAGAGGTACCTGTGATGCATTTAGGGAGATACAATGTTGTAGACAGAGGTGCAGTTTTCTAGATGACATCTTCTGTCCACCAAGAGGAGCTTCCTTGTTTTGTGAGAGCTGTTGGCCAGGTGCCAAGGGAAATGCTTGGGTAGCCCTTACCTGAGTGGTAGTTTGTGAGACCCCTGGAGGTTTGGGCAAGTGCTCTCTGTGGAGTTGACATACTAGGATGCCCTGGAGAGGTCAGGGGTTCTGTGCTAGCTGGAGTGGCTGGGACTTTGCTTGTGAGCAAGGCAGAGTTAGGGATGTGCAGCTGGTATCCACCTCAGCCTTATTACCAGGTGTCTATGGCGTGGGTCTCCGTGGCTCCTGTAACCTTGCTTCTCTCAGTCTTGTGTTTTCTTGTTTTAAAAAATGTTATTTATGCCGGGCGTGGTGGCTCACGCCTGTAATCCCAGTACTCGGGAGGCTGAGCCAGGAGGATCGGTGCAAGTTCGAGACCAGCCTGGGCTACAAAAGTGAGCTCAAGGCTAGCCTGAGCTGCATAGCGAGACCCTGCCTCAAAAAAAGACAAAAAAAAAAAAAAAATGTTATTTATGTTATGGCCAGCTCAGCCTGCCCTGGGGGTGGGGCTGGCGTAGCATGTGGTGCCAGGGATTGAACCATGGTCCCTGCATTTTGCCTAGGCTTGCCTAAGCAGGTGCTTTAGACCACTGAGCTATCTTGCTGCCCAGTCTCATGTTTTAAAAGATTGTTTATTTCATCATGTTCTTTTATTTATTTATGTATTTATTATTATTATTATTATTTTGTTGTTGTTTGTTTCAGAACTTTTGTTTGTTTATTTATTTATTTTTATGGCTGGCTCAGCCTGCCCTGAGGGCAGGGCTGGCGCAGCATGTGGTGCCGGGGATTGAACCGCGGTCCCTGCAGCCGCCTAAGCTTTCCTAAGCAGGTGCTTTAGACCACTGAGCCATCCTGCCGGGCCCATGTTGTTCTTTGATTATTTAATTTTATTTAAATAACATACAGATTTAGAATTTTATTTAAATAACATACACATTTAGAGAGTAAAATAGTACTGAGAACTGTATGATTCTTGTCCTTTCCCCATCAGCCACTTTGCAGTATGGATGGTCGGCTGGAGCCTAGGACTGTGTATGTGCCAGGCAAGTGGTCATCACCACTTTGATTTGGTTCTCCTGACAGTTACACATGGCCCTATTCCTAAATGTTTGCCTTACTTCCCAGAATATAAGCAAACTCTTAAGAATACAAATTGCACAAATTGCACCAAATCATATCTAATTAAAAATGAGCAAGATTCCTTGTCAGATAGTCAGAAGGTAGTCATAATTCCACTTGCTTTATAAGGTTTTTTTTTATATTTTGCATTTGTTTATTTGATCTGAATTCCAAACAGGGGCAGCACATGGTAATTGGCTGCGACCTGAACTGCCATTCTTTGGGGCCTTCTAGTAGCAGGGCACCTTGAATCTGCAGGCCATGTGTGTTTGTAGACTCCTATCTTTACCTCCACGTTTCCACAAGCCAGTATGAATCCATATCACCTAGTCTCTGCATCTGGGGCTCAAGCCTTGCATGAGAACACTTGTGATAAGCCTTCAGGTGCACAGCAGGGCACAGCAGTGCATCCTTTAGGGAGGCCTGGCTGGAGTCTGTCTGGTGCTTTGCCCCTCTCTGCTTCGCAGTAGCTGGCAAAAAGGAGGGTTACTCTTTGTGGAGTCTGAAAGACCGTGGGCCTTTTTACCATATCCAGGCTGTGTGCACATGGAAGCCCCAAAGCAACTGGTCTGAGGTGAGGACATTTAGGTCTTAGCGGCTGAGAGCAGGGTGGACTAGTGGCCTGACCACACTGCCCCAGGGTAGCACCCTGTCAGTACTGTGCTTCTGCACAATTATCAAATTGTCTTGTGGGACAATTATATGAGAGAAGCCCTAAGGACTACAGGGGCGCTGGGTTTCTGTTTGGAGAGGCTTGCTTAAGTACTGCTCACATTCCTGCAGCTTCTGTGGGACTAGAATAAACAGCATTGTGCCACAGCCAGGCTTTTGCAACCCTCTGTGCTGTTCCCTTTGCCCTGCTCCTTCCTTTGTCTGCTGACAGCCTCAGGGTGTCTGGAGCAGGTTCTTCCACCCAGCACTTCTCAGATCAGGGATCCCCAACTCTGCAAAGCAGCCAGCAGGGGCAGAGATCAGAAGCAGTGGCTGCTCCAAGGCTCCCATAAGTGGGGGTTTTGCTGCAAACTTTGCTTTCCCCATCCCTGAAGTATAACCCAAAGGTGAATCATCCCTTGGCAAATGTTGGGATAGCTTTGCCAACTAGCCACAACATGTACACGTAGAGTAAATTACTGTTTTATTTCAGGCTCTGAAGACAAAATTGGAGTAGCTTCACATTTTGTGGTTATTATCAAGGACTGGGAGTTGCCTGGTGGCCACTGGCACTTTTATCTGGTTGATAATAAAGGGGTCTATCCACACTAGGATGCGAAGGGCTGCAGTGACCCCTCCTGGCCAGCAGAGGTGGTTGCCCAGGAGCCAGGCACCAGTGGGGATGCCAGGGTCTTTTACTGTTCTTCAGTGGGCTTGGTTCCCATAGCCCCAGGAAAGAGGAGTATTTCCTTTTCTCCCCTTGATCAGCATGCCTCAGCCCCAGGATTGTTGTTCATTATTACCCTCAGAATGCAGACTTCCCAGACCTCTTCACCCATGGTTTGGGGGTATACAGTTGGAAAAAAGGTTTGCAAAAATCCTCAGGATTGGGTTGAGCTTCAGATGCTTTTCCTAAGAAGCTTATAGCTCTTTGCTAATTTTAAGCGTACGAAACAGAGACTGTCATGCTCTCCCAGGGAACCATCTTACCTGGATCAACCAGTGATCTATTAATCTGGTTAATCAGCCACCTTCTTATCAGAGGGCCAGTCTGACAGCTCTGTTAGTTTGTTTCACATCCTAAGCTCTGGGTTTCATCTCACTTGTGTCAAAATGGCTCTGACTGCAGAAAAAGTAGGCTCCTGCCAGAATGGCTTGAATGCCCGGCCCCCCTGCCAACCGCCTGTTGCCCAGGCAGATGTCTGCAGATTGGGAGGGGCTGTGCTATAGGCTTCTGGAGCACTTGTTTGTGGACTGTGGATGCTCTTTCTTCCCTGATAGGTGGAGGAGTTTTTGCGGTTGTTGCATAGATGCTTGAAACTCACATAAGCTGAAGGGCTCCTTCAAAGAAGCAGGAACTCGCTTCCTTAAGCCAGGGCCCAGAGCCCTCCCCAGGCCTTGGAATTGGTGGAGGACTGCTACTGAGCAGTCTAAATGGGCATCTTGCCATCAGCCTACCACACATAGCGCCCTTTTTGGTACAGCAAGTGAGAGATGTGTGTCTGTGGGGGTGGGTAAGGCAGAAGGAAATGCAAATGCATATGCTGGGCCGGTGAGATAGCTTAGCAGTCTGAAGCTTCTGCTTAGGAAGCTTAGACAACCTCAGGGGCCACTGTTTGATCCCTGGTACCACATGCTGCGCCAGCCAGCACCACCTCCAAGGCAGACTGAGCCAGCCATAGTAGAAATAAATAAAGTTAAAAAATTTAAAAAAAAAATTGCATATGCCACAGATGGCACACAATAGAGGGGGGAACCTAGGGCTCCACTGTGGAATTAAGAAACTTGGGCCCCAAGCCCTCAGCCCCTGCTGTCCCCATTGTGTCTGTGCCCTTCGATTTCAGAAGGTATGGGCAGCTGAACAGGACAGCAACAAGGAAATGGCACCTATAGGGACAAGTTTATTCTTTTGAATTCTGGTGTGGTGGCTGGGGGAGGTAGAGGTCCTTTTGTCTTGAGAAAAGAGAAAAAGAGAATAATGAATGCCACGAGGCTGTGTGGAGTCACAGCTCTAGCTAATGGAATTGCCTGGCCTTGCACTGGGGAGCCTTTGTGTGTAGCATCTAGCTAAAGGGTCTGACTTCAGCCCCATGTGCTTCTCTGTTAAACCTGGTAGGCTGCTGGGAATTGTGTCCTTACCCACAGGCTATGCCAGGCCCCTGGGTGGCATCAGGCACTGAGCCAAATCAGAATAGCACAGCCAAGTGCCTGCAATTGTTTTAATCTGCACCACCTCTTCCCTGCCAGCCTCCGCCCTCTCATTAGTCCAGGTGCACTTGGTTATTAAGCACCTTGATTATGTAAGAGACAAACCTCATCAGTCCCTGTAAAAAGTGACAGTTGCAAGGCTGAGTTTCTGATTGGAAAGCTTGAGTTTCGGCTCTGCTGTTGGTATGTGTGGGCCGTGGCTTGGAGGCAGCACCAGCACTGGCTACACCTGCAGGAGTAGTGCCACGGCGGCCAGGATCCACTTGGCTGCCTTCTCTTTGGTCTTCAGGTTGAAGGTCCAGACGTAGGTGGGGCCGCGGATACGGGTCTTATACACAGGGCACTCATATATGTTTTTGGTTTCCATGCGGTCCACAGGAATGGCCTTGATGAAGATTACAGGCATGGCTGGCGTCAGGTCCTTCAACCGTGCTTCTGCAATGACTCCAGTCTGTGTGTCCCAGCGAGCTCCTATGGGGTTCACATAGCCAAGGATCAGGGTAACCCGGCTGTGCTGGCACTGAGGGAAGGGCCTGGAGGAAGAAGCCTCCAGCCTCCTGTCCTTTGCAGGATATGCTAGTGCCCGAGCCTCCAAGTGTGGAGTCAGGGACTGAAAACACTAAAGATAAGGTACAGAGACCGGCATTGTGTGCATGCTGCAAACTGCCCTGTGTATCTCACTGTGCACCATGGAACAGCTCAGCCCTGAAGCCCTTGGGTTCCATCTGTTTAAATCTGTGGTGTTTTTTTTTTTTTTTTTCTCAGGACCAGGGTTTGAACTCACGACCTTGCACTTGCCAGGCAGGCACTTGTGCCATGGAGCTATCTCCCTGGCCCCTCTGTGGTGTTTTTAGAGCCTTTTGTGTCAGTCTTTGTAATTTCAGTGGCAGGAAATCATTAACTCTAGCTGAAAATTAGAGCTCCCTGGCTGCCCTCATGTGTCATGTCTGTCCTATATGTACTTACATGGTATAAAAAATTATATATGTACATATATAAATATTCTTTGCCTTTAACCAGACTGCTGTCATTTCTACTTGTCCTGGTTAATGATGTTTATATTTCCTGTCTAGAATTCCAAAATAAACTTGGAGAATGCTGCTGCTCAGCCTGTGTTGATGATTTGAGAAACTGGCCTGCTAGCGTTGCGTGACAGTTCAGGGGTAGTGCGTCGAGTGGGACTAGTCTATGATGGACAGGGCTGAGAGGGTGGCAGTAAGGCTGGGGTCAACTATAACAGGGGTTCCCAGCACCTGTTCCCTTTTCTCCTGCTTTCTCACAAGGGTGCCCAGGCAAAAAGGCGCGCACGCACACGCACACGCACACGCACACACACACACTCATTTTGAGTCCAGCAGAGCCAGGGTGACTTCCCAGAGAGGGATTTTTGGTCTCCCCAGACGTCTGCACATTTTCAGAATGCTGTCTGCCTTTGATAGTCAGGACAGCTCCAGCTGTGAGCCCCCTGCGCACTCTGAGGACCTCTCCCTGTGGCCTTCTGCTGTGTGCAGATCTCTGGAAGCCTCTGTGGGCTGACTGACCCCTCCCTTGTTACCTTCCATGAAGAGCCCATGCACATAGGACCCCTCTCGCGGGGGAGCAGTCATGTCCTCCCGGTTTTTCTTGGTCACTTCCACAGACAGACACATCTTGTCCAGGGGCCACTCATTCTTCCTAGCCATGGACTGCATGATGGCCGTGAGAAAAGACTGGGGATTGAAGAACCCAGCCAGCCACACAACAGTGGGCAGGGCGAAGTCGGTGGTCCAGGCCTCCAGCTCCTGGCAGGAAGCAGTAGTGACAGGCAGTGTGGGTCTGGGGAATGAGTGGGTAATGCCAAATCCGGGAGAGCTTTGGAGAGCAATCAGTGGAGCCTGCTGCCTTTCTGTGATGTCTGGGAGCAGGTCAGGAAGGAGTGCAGAACACTCCAGCATAATTTGGGGACCCCAAGAAAGCCCTCACCCTGGTCATCCTGTTGCTTACACAGGGTAGCTCTCCTTAAGCTCCCTTGAGCTTTCTGCTCTCCCAGGGAACTGAGACCACTCCACTTGGGACTTGGCTCTTTTCCTCTTAAGGAAGAAGTGTCTCCATTGTCAGGGCCACAGAGAGCCTGGCTGGGCTCTTCCATCCAGCAGAGGTCTCCAGGGCCATCTCTGCTGTGCTCCTGGAGGCTCTGGTGTTGTGGCCCACTGAGCCCCAGACGCTCTGGTCCCTGAGGCTGAGTCCAGCTGTACTTACCCTAATGCGGAGCAGCAGGTCAGCATACCAAGCTGCCAGGCCCATCATGGAGGGGTAGGCCCGGGCCACCCATGTTTCAGGCACGGTGTCATAAAAGAGAGCCGTGGACAGGTCTTCCATGTCAGTGGTGATGGTCAGTTCTCCCTAAGGGAAACACAGTATGTTCAAGGGATAGCATGCTGTGCTATTTGGCATGGGAATTGGTCGGGCACATGGCTTGTTTGGCTCACTCTTGGGAGAGTGTGAGGGCACCCACCTCGGGGTGTCCTGAGTTGTCAGGGCAGTGTATTCCTAGAGATGCCCTCATCTAGGCCATGCTAGCGTCTTCAGCTGGGGAACGGTCTAGATGACCTCTGTGGCTCCCCAGGGGAAAGGAGTGGGCAGGCCAAGGTTGGGAGCCCAGGGTGTACTGTTGGCTTTTAACCACTCTGTGAGTGGTTCCTAAGTCATGGTTCTTCGTGACCCCCGCTCCTTTGTTTTGTTTTACCTTCAGCCCCAGGTTCAACTCCTTCAGCGAGCGGCGCATCTCATTGGTCAGGATGTTCATTCTTTCACATTCTTGAAATGCAACTACTACATAGGGGGTCTTTTCAGCTGCCTTTGCCATGATCTCAGCCATGTTGAATGACTCTGGAATCTTCTCAAGGATGTCATCCAGCACAGCCTTCACCTAGAAATGGGTCCCCAGCAAGTCCTCACTGTGCATTCCCCAAAGCAGAGACCTCTCCCTGCCAGTGTTAGGGCTCGAGGGCCTGCCCTAATGTTCATAGATCTAAATCCCAGAGGACAGGTAAGAGGCAAGGAAAGTTGCCTGAAATGCAGGGCTATGAGGGTACTCATATATGTTTGAAGGACCAGTGGGCATTGTTTGTAGCCCTGTCTCCAAGGCCACATGACTAGAACTCTTTAATGCTTTCGGAGCTCGGCCTGGGGGTCTCCAGACATGCCCAAACATGCTCACTTCCTCTCCCCTTAGATCACTTGTGAGCATGGGGTTTGTTGGGACTCTGTTCTCTGCTGGCCACACCCTGTGCCAGTAGCCCACATGGTGGTCTGTCTACCACTGTCCATGGGGTTCTTAGTTTGGGTTGTTAGGTCAAGAAAAGCTCACAGCCTAATAGCAGTAAAGGTCTTTCAGTGCTAAATTGGAGCTGTTTACCAGGCAGCCCAACACATGGCTGATGGGTGGTAGAACTTTCCCAGAATGTGTTAGGACATGCAGAGGTGCTGCTGCCTCATGAGACATCTCCAAACTAACCCAGGTGAGGGATTCTACCCAGTGCCTGTACACTACATGGATTTTGCTAATTTGTCCAGTGGATGGTAGGCCACCTGTGTAGCCCCTGAGCTCATCTGGTCTGACCTGTGAGAGCCCCTCCTGCTGGTGTCCCAAGGTTCCCACTGCAGCCAGCGCAGCCTGTGCCCAAACACTGAAGATGCCTCTGCCTAGGCCAGGGTTGCCTGGGCCCTGGTAACCAGGCTGTAGCTCCTCCCCTCCCTGCCGGTTTCCAGTTCCCAAGGCCAAAAGGACACAGTGGCTGGTGCTGCACTGTGTGGTCCTGCCTGCCCCTCTGCTGCTGAGGGGTGTGTGAGGGGGTCCTGCCTTTTCTTCTCGGGATACTCCTGTGCCTGCTCCTGAGTCTGTCTCTTTAGGCTGCATTTCCAGGACAGTGCGGAAGAGCTTCTCTGAAGTGACAGTCAGAAAGCCGATTTCTGCATTGGGGTGCAGGCCATATAGATAGGGACTCTCGGGGGGCAGATTTTCATCGATGTATTCATGGTAACCCTGAAAAGAGGGGCAGTTTGCAAGCAGGCTGCCAAAGAAAATCTGTGCATGCTGAGACCCATGTCCTGTGTTTATTAAGCATTTCCTATGTGAATGTTCCACCCACGTCTTGCCTTTTGAACAAATCCCACTTGTTCCCTAGCCCTTCATAAACTGCCCCCTGTGCTCCCCAGCTTCATAAAGGAAATTTCCACTCCTGATTTTGGTTGCCTGAGTTCTTGCTCGCTTATCTGTATGTTTTTTTTTTTTTTTTTTGTCTTTTTGAGACAGGGTCTCGCTATGCAGTTGAGGCTGGTCTTGAGCTCACTTTTGTAGCCCAGGCTGGTCTCGAACTCGCACGGATCCTCCTGCCTCAGCCTCCCAAGTGCTGGGATTACAGGCGTGCGCCACCACACCCGGCCCTCGCTTATCTGTTTGTTGTGAGGCCCCCCTGGAGCCACCTTGGGTGGCAGTAATGCTTGGCAGGTTCACATTCGCTCTACTCCTTTCTCCTTGGGCTTGAGTGCTGGACCTCACCTTATAGTCCAGGTTGGGAGGGATCTGGAAGCCAGGGGCCAGCAGCACCTCTCCCTCTAACATCTCCGTACGGATGTACTCTGCTAAGTAGGTCCTGCACAGCCGGCGGTCCCAGTCGTCTGTGATGTGACCGCCGTACATGATTTCACCAAAAAGGTAGCGGAGATCATCCCAGGGCACCTTAGGGAGGATGAAAGCAGTTAGGGTGAGGTGTTGTCCTGTCCCTTACTATCATCCACAGTGGTTGGGCTAGATGGTTCGGCCCCACTGCATCCCTGTGTCCCTCCATCTCTGACGGTTATTGGTGACCCAAGGGCTGTCATCCTGACATGTAACCCTCTAGCTCTTCAGTCTCAGTCTGTCAGCTGTGACTTGTGACTGCCCTCACAGTGACCTCATCAGGGTTTCTCTGCTGGTGCCCCCAAGGTTGCAGACCACAACAGAACTCACTCTTGCTTCTTTCTCTTCATGTCTTATGTTCTGAGCAACTCCCAAAGTTCACCTTCAACACAGGCAGTTGAATTCTCTGTTGTTCCAGGGTTAACTCTGGGCCACTGGCTTCCCTTTGGTCTTGAAATCCCATGAGTCATGTCTTCTAAAGATAACAGCCAGGCCTTCCTTATCTGCTGAAACTGGCCTGCTCCCAGCTGACCCCAAGGGTCTGTAACCCTTGGGGAAAATACACATGGGCAGAAGTGGTCGTCCTGCCGGGCCTCCCTGATGGGAGCTGGCCACGTGTATAATTTTAAATTTTCTAGCAGCCACTTGAACAAAGTTAAGAGGATCATTCTAACATGTTAAAAAGTGTATTCCTGAGAGTTTGCATATTTTCATTGTCATGCATTTATGCATTTGGACCCAGCATGTCTTTCGTGCACACAGCACCTCTGTATGGGCTGTGTTCTGCCTGTGGCTTGTGGGCAGCTACCGTTGGGTAGCCTGGCTGAGGTCTGTGCTGCACGTGCTCAGCTGCCTCCACCTCTGCCCACGTGTGTTTTGCCCAAAGGTTATAGACCTTTGGGGGGAAAGGTAATATTTATTGACTTCCACAGTGCCATCCCTAAAAGGTTGGTGATCGAATATTGAATTAATGACAACTCGTTGGTCATTTTATTTAGTCTCATGATTTTTTTTTTGTACCAGAAACTGAACACAGGACCTTGTGCAGTCTCATGAATTATTTTAATTATTACTATGTAGTGGAGGCTGGCCTCAGATTTAAGGCAGTTCTCCTGCCCCAGCCTCCCAAGTGCTAGGATTACAAGTCTTACGAATTTTTACTGAAAACATTCATATTCTGTCACATTTTCCTTTCCTTTCCTTTTCTCCCTTCCCTTCCTTTTCCTTTTCCTTTTCTCCATTCCCTTCCCTTCCCTCCCCTCCCCCCCTCCCCTCCCCT
>PVJA010033626.1:0-23170 GCA_004027025.1 Myocastor coypus | reverse complement strand
GGCACCTTCCTCCAGAGTCTTCTGGGGACTGAGAAATTGCCACAGGCCACACCCACTGCTCATGGCTTTGACATTTTTTTTTTTTTTTTTGCATCTTAGGTTTTTATTTCATCATCTTATCTTTCAAAAGATTAAGTTCAAACTGCATGTTTACACAAGGCATTACCGTCATTCTGGTGGCCTGGCATTGTGTAGTGACAGTCACTACTCCCTATGACAGCAGTCATCTGAAGGTCAACAGTTGTCTTTTGTTCGCTGCCTCCGTAGCCTGAGTGAGCAGGTAGACCTGTGGAGTAGTTGCTCCACAGGATTTGGAGGCTTTCCAAGAAGTGAGGGCCGAAGCCACAATGCAGTGAGGACCACTGCAGGGGCCAGATCCTCCACGACAAAACTTGGAGGAAACACCTCAGACCACCAGGGAAGATACCTCTTTGCAACAGGGAATCCTGTTTAGCCAGGGCATGTCGGATGCCGGGGAAGCAGGTTGTAACTTTGCATTATCAGACTGGAGACAACTAACTGGCTGTAAAATAAACGGCTCAGTTCATGGGATCGGGGCCCAAGCCAGCATCTCCCCAGCAGAAATCAGGCCTCCTATCCCGGTCCCACCTCAGACACAGGGAAGAAAGACCATAATGCAGGAAGGATCTCTACTCCCCAACAAGGAGACGTTGCAGGTGCATCAGAAATCAGTGTCCTTAGCTCTTTGTTGGCTTCATTTAGAAAGTGTTCTGGCTTACGTCTCGCTTTTCCCCAAAGCCTCCTGCAGTCACAGGCAGGGCTCTTTCAGAGGTGGCTGGATCTAGAGTGTGTGACTGACCCATGCATGGTACAGTGCTGGGTTAAGGGTGGGCGATTCCTGAATCGCTCCATTGATTGGTTTGGCACTGTGCTCATCCCGGTAGCCTAGACAGAGTATAAAAGCAGCAGGAAGACAGTTAGGGCCCTCGCTGCTTTACTGTCTTCTCCCTACCACAAACTGTTGCCTCTCTGCCATGGGCTACCTTGCCTTGGAGCCAGCTCCTCGTGGACTGAAACCTCCACTAAATTAACCCTTATGCCTTAACTTGTTGGTGTTGGGTGTTTTGCCTCAGCAATGACAAAGGTAACAGAGAGTTTTGTGGAGTGGGGTCACTGCTTTGACTGTACCTCACCATGTGGCTTAGGAGCCTCTGGGACTGGCTCGTGAGAAGAGTGGAAAGCTGTGGAGACAGTGGATGAAACAGCAGAGCTGGAACACATTAGGCTGTGCTGCCTAGGAGGTTCTGGTCAGAGCTCAGAAGACCAGCAAGCTGATAGAAGTGTTACTGGTAAAGAGCAGGTGTTTGGTTGTCGGACTCCACATGTGTGCTGGACCTGGGCAGAACGTTGGTCAGCATATTGCTCGTGTCCAGAGACTTTGTCTGAAAGTAACGGTGGTGGACTAATTTTGCAGAAGAAACTGCAAGGCAGAGGTAGTGGCTATTGTTGGGGTCTTTCAGCCAGATTTATGCTAAAAATCAAGAACAAAAGAGCCCAGCAAGGTAATTTAAAACATTTGGGTCTGGCCAGAAAGGAAACTCCAGTAAGTGAATTGGTGGACTGCAAAGATAAAGCAGAGGGGATCTTGGCTGCTGAGAAGGAACGGATAGAAAAGAAGGCCTCAGGGCACTGCAAGAAGCAGTGGGAGTCCACCCTTTGCTGCCTCAGATGGCAAAAGTGGAAGACTCTGCTCTGAGAAGAGAGGCCCAGAGTGCCATGTTACAGAATGGCAGCAGCCGAGAGAAGGTTCTTTGGAATTTGCCTTGAGACACTCAATTCCCACAGCCAAGAGAGCAGGAAGCCTGACTAGTGTTGCAGCTGGTGGCAGACCTTGGCATCACCCGTGTGGCACTGGTTTGAGATCCGGGCAGAATGCAAGCTGTGGGGTCAGAAAGGCTTCCGCTTTGATTTCAGAAAAAGGCCGTGGAGGCCAGGCAGTGTGCTCCTGAGAGGGCAGCGCGTGAGGCTCTGAGTTTGAAGCTGAAGGTGCAGGGGCGACCCCAGAAGTTTGGAGAAGCCAGGAACATACAGTGTCTGAAGAAAGTGCAAGGAGAAGACAGAGCCAGTCTAAGAGGAAAGCCGTGGGAACCGCAACCACCAGACATGCTACGGGGCACAGCATGCGAGCCCTTTGGAGCTCACAACTTGCCACAGACTGGCTCAGGCCATGCGCATGGAACTACAGGACTTAACGTTAGCCCTGCTGGATTTTGGACTTGCGTTGGTCCCATTTCTTTGTATCCCCATTTGTCACTTTTGGAATGGAAGTGTGGGTTTTGTTCCATTGAGTGCTGGAAGTGTTTAACTTGTTTTCATTTGTACGGGGGGTCATCACTAAGAATCTGCCTGAAATCTCAGAGGAGACTTTGGGCTTGGGCTTTCAGCAATGCTGAAACTGTTAGGACTCTGTCAACCCTTGGAGACAGGCTAAATGCCTTTTTGCTTAAAGGGACGAGCATGAGCCTGGGGTGGGGGGCAACGTGGGTGGGATGTCAAGGCTTGTGTTTAGATGTTCCCGAAGCCTCGTGCAGGCCTAGGCAGGGCCCTTCCAGAGGTGGTTGGTCTAGGCTCTAGAGGGTGGGACTGATTCATGGTGCAATGCTGGGATTAAGGGTGTGATTACTAGATAGGTCCACTGATTGGATCAGCCCTGCCCTACTTTAGATAGCCCAGCTAGAGATAAAAGCAGCAGAAAGACACTGTTAAGGTCTTTGCTACCTTTGGTCTTCCATGAAGTTGCCCCTCTGTGCACCTCCCCCTTGAAGCCAGGCGAGTATGGACTGAAACCTGTACAAACTGTGAGCTAAACCTCTCCTTTCTTAATTTGTCAGTGTTGGGTATTTTGTCCCAGCAATGAGAAAAGCAACTAAAAAGGGTTTCTATGTTTCCTAAACACACTCACTGGGGCTTTAAAATGTTCGGACATTTAGGCTCTTGACCGTCCACCAGTTAATACTGCACATGGGGTTCAGAGGAGCCCACATTTTGTTTTTCTCATGTGGATCGTCATTTTTCTTGGTTCCATTTACCCACCTGTCCCTCCTCTGTAAACATAGCACGACTACAACCCACAGGATCCTCATACCTTGTGGTCCTCCTCAGTAGAGGAGATGCTGGCCAGTTCTTGGTGGGTTTTATGCGTGTGTCTATGGCATAGAAGGTCAGGACCAGGTCTTCTGATCTGAGTGGTGGCTGGCTTGGTGCTGGGGGAACACGGTGCAGAATGAGCCCCTGCACTGGGAAGCAACTTCCATGGGGGCGCTGACCACTGTATTTCACCTCTGTCGGCCTCCATTACTCAAAATATTTATCTGCGAAATGAGGATTTAAAAAGGCACCCACCCACATGTGGCTCTTAAGGAGCGAAGCCAGGTCAGGAAAGCCTTTTGCATGGGGACTGGGGCTCTTAATGACCAGAGACATACACTGTAAGAAGTTGGAGCCGGGGGACGGGTGCTGCTGCACCAGGGGCGCGCGTGTCTCTCCAGCTCAAGGCACGCTGGGCTTTGCAGGTGCAGAGCTACATGGAACATCACTGCTACAACTCCACGGACCGGCGGATCCTGCTCATGTTTCTAGACATCTGTTCGGAGCTGAATAAGCTCTGCCAGCACTTCGAGGCTGTGCACGCTGGCACCCCAGTCACCAATAACCTCCTGGAAAAGTGCAAAGCCCTCGTTAGCCAGAGCAATGACCTGAGCAACCTGAGAGCAAGGTCAGTTCTCTGGTCCTGCAGGAGAAGCTCTGCTGTGTGGGCAGCCTGTGGGGAAGGCTGTGTACCCAGGCTGGGTGGGAGTCATGTGCCACTGTCCTGGCTTCCCCAAGGAGGAAATCCTAGGCCTCAGCAATTTACGGGGATGACACGGACCCTTGTTTAAAACTAGGTCACACAGCAGGGCGCAACGTGCCTCCCCAGACTGAGCACCAGGCCAAGGGAGAAAGGCTTGCACAAGAGTTGCTCCCAGAAGCCCATGCAGGTCCATGCTGGCACGCAATGAAGGGGGACACAGGAGCCCATCCCACTATGGCAGCTCCCTCTGGGGAGCCAGGGCGCAGTGTGCCCAAGTCTTGGGGAATTTTAGGCCATGGAGTGGGAAGGGCCAAATGACTAGAGTCTTTTGAAAAGATGACACCAGATTCCTGTGCCCCGAATTCAGGCTCCTCCTAAGCATGGGGTCAGTGATGCACAGCTTCTAGCTTTCACCTCAGAAATACCAGGGGCTCTTGGTCTAACCTTGCAGAACTGGAACTGGTGCACTGCCGGTTCCAAGACCTTCTGGAGAAACCACGTGGCTCACCCTGGCTGCCCTATCCACAGGTATCCTCATGATGTGGTGAACCACCTCAGCTGCGATGAAGCCAAGAACCACTATGGAGGCGTGGTCAGCCTCATACCCCTCGTGCTGGACGCAATGAAAGAGTGGATCGCCCACTCGGAGAAGCTGCCCCGCAAGGCGCTACAGCCTGTGAGTGTGCCCCTGGCTCCGCAGAAGGCCACTGGGGCAGTGGAGCATTCTCTGGATGGGCTAAGAAAACTCAAGCGTAGGCAACTTCTGAAAGACAGCCTCAGGCCTAGGGAGAAAGACAAAGGACGAAGCAAACCTCCCTGGAGGCCACCTGGTGGGAAACTGTAACTCCAGGCCCAGGTTGCTGTTTAGTACGTCTGGTTCCAGCTGGCTGAGCCATTCTTACTGACACAGCCTGGCACGAAGCCCCGAAGGGCCAATACACTGTTGAGAATCTCTCATTTGCTCTCACCTCTAAATGTTTGATTGTAATCTCTACACTGATGCTTCACAAGCTGCCCGGGCTGTGTGGTACTGGTAGCTGGTGTCCCAGAGGATGGGTGTGGGGCTGGTGCCCACTGTGCCTGGCTGGCCCAGCTCCGGCTCCAGCTCTGCAAGGAGCACCCTTGCCCTCTCAGGGGCATGAGAGGCCCAAGCTCTCTGTAGGACAGGGACACTTCTGCCTCCCAGTGGAAGGATGGGGTCAGTCAGCTTGTGTTCATGGGCCTGGACCAAAGTGGAGGGGATGAATGCAACCATCCCTCTCCTTTAACTGGAAAAGGGAGACTACGGCAGAAGCTGGAACAAAGCTGTTTTGTGGCTTCTGCACGAGTGCTGCTAGGGCCCAGACATTATAAAATGTGCCCCTGGCTTCGGAGTGTGCCGCAAGTCACGCTGACTGTTGGTTTTTCCCTTCACAGGGCACGACTTAGCTTCTGTACTGTTGCTTCCTCGGGGGGGAAGACAGTCAAGAATAAAGTGTTCTACTGCTGCTAGGCCTGGTTTGCTTTCCTTGGGTTTAGCCTGAAAGAAAACGGTTTCTCCCAAGACATCCGAGTTCATGGGGTGGCGATCACATGCCTAGTGCCACACGGGCAGTGGAGGCGAGCTGCTGCGGACTGGTATGTGCCCATGTCCGGAAACGAGCCTAAGAGGCTCGTGCTGCAGGGCCAGAGCCCACCTGCAGCCATTTCTCCAGGGCTGGAAAGCAAGTCCTTGTCTGGTGAGAGATGTTCAGGCAAGGAAACCCACATTTTTTAGACAGATTCCCAAGTGCCACTTGCAAGTCCGTCTCAGAGGAGCTGCCTCTGCCATTGAAATGAGCAGAGGCTCCCTGAATTCCAGGCGCAGCCAGGCTGAGGATGCACCAGCCGGCCCCTGCAGCGCATCCCTCCTTCCTTGGGCCTCGGTGCAGTAAAGGGCATCTGCCGCTTCTTTTTTTGTGTGTGTGCAGAGCTGGGGATTGAACGCAGGCCCTGAGCTTTCTCCCTATCTCCATCTGCTGCTTCCTGGCAAGTGCCTGAGGGCACAGAACAGGTGGTGACCATAGATGTGCTTTCCCTTGGTGTGCGCACCTGCAGCTGGCAAGGCTTTGGGATGCTGAGAGAAGAGTAATCCACGTCTGCGGCTTCTGCAGAAAGGACTGTGACAGCAGGCCTGGCCAGCGCACTGGGACGCAGGTGCCGAGGGCTGGGTTGGCTGTGGTGCCAGTGTCCAGGGGTTCTGTGGTGACTCTGGCAGGTGAGCAACAAGTGATTCCTCAGGGAAAAGTATCTGAGGCAGACTTGGGTGTCACTAATGTGCCAGGACACAAAGCCTCTCACAGACTAAATCCCAAACCCATGCCCTCCTCCAAGCACCCCAGGGAGCCCCCAGACCCACGCTTGTGTGCTAATCCCCTACTTTGCCTACCATCCCCTGCCCCCCGGAAGCCAGCATAAGCCAGGCAACACAGCAGAGTAGTGCAAAACAATAAATTTTTATTTGTTCACAGTTAAACACAAGCAACTGCCTTGACATTTCAGAACATTCTAAGAAAGACGGCAAACCCTTCTGATTCCCACTCCCATTCACTGAGATTGTACCATGTTCTCTCGCAACTCCTATTTATGGCATCTGATGCGGACTGTTGGACATGCTTTTAAGATCAAGGCAGGAAAGCTTAAACCTTTTGACAAGAAGTGACTTTCTCCCATTTAACTAAAAGCAGTCTGTTTAAAAATCGAGTTCTTTTCACTGATGAGATCCCTTTAAACTGCAAGTTACCCACATATGGTTCATCCATGATTAAGTTATAAAACTAGATTTTAGCTTAGCAAAACCTGTTCCTCTGTAATGTATTTGTGGTCCACAGATATTTTCTAAAGAGAGATCACTGATTCTTCTTAGTGCAAAACGCCTGGCCGCCACTCTGATGGGCCAGAGTATGTGCTACACAGCACTATGCCCTCTGGTCCAACACTGTCCAGGCCTGTGGGGTCCTGGGGCTCCTCTGAGAGCTCCTTCCTGGCCCCACCAGCTGCCTCCTCGCAGATGGAGGAGGACGGGGCAGCACTGGGAAGGGCTGCAAAGCTCCTTGGGCTTAATTCATCTCTGAGCCCAAAGTGGTTGGGGTGAGGGTGAAACTGGAGGCTCCGTGTCGCTGCAGCCACCCCTCTCAGTGAGCTTTTATAGACCACCGGCCCAAGCTCACTGTGGAGTCTTGGAGAACATAAACCACACAGGACAAGGATCCCAGGAGCAGCCCAGGGGCCAGGCCCTGACCTAAACTTGTTCTGTTCACTATGAGAGAAGATCATGGAGAGCAAACAATGACCGCAGCAGCCTGGGGAGGACAGCATGTGTCACATGACTCTAGATGTAAACAGATCCATGGTCATTCACAGACCGGGTTAATTTTTTAACCCTCACAGAGGTCAGCTTCAAAGCCTGCACCCTGGAGAGCAAAGGTGCATCCATATGGGGCGTGGCCCGGTGCTGCACTCTACGCCAGCTTCCCAGGCAGCCTTTCAAACAGGGCTGGGCCAGCACTGTGCCTGACCTCCCCGGCCTGTCCACACCTGCTAGGTGCTCTCCCCTGGCACTTCTGTCCGCTCCCCAGTTCTTTCTGGTTTCAAGTGGTAGGTTCTGGTATCTGGGGGACACTTCCACAGTGGCCACAGCACGTTTCACTGGGCACAGAATCACATGCCCAGTCTTCAGCCCTTAATGCCAGCCTGATGTCCAGCCACAGACGCCGCCCCCACAGCCCTGCATGCCCTCTCTGAACTACAGCTGTGTTTCCATCTTTCTCAGCAGAAGCACTGGAAACTTCGAGCTGCTGCCCAGGCTTAGTCTGGGGGTTTGTTGTTGCTTTGCTGGGGAAGTTCTGACTCTGGCTGCAGTGGGAAAGTCAGGAGGAAGCCTGTTTCTGTCAGCTGCTTCCAGAAGTTTGCCTGGCCTGACAAAGTACCTTCAAAGAGTGCTTGGGGCTGCTGGCCCCGGCCACATCACACACAGTAAGTGCCTGCTGTGGCCCATGGCAGCCAGGCAACACAACTCCCAGAAGCCACAGCAAGCCCAAGGAAGCTGCTGACCTGCTTGGGGATGGCGCCTGAGCCCTCATCTCTAAGAGCGCCTCTTAGAACCTCTGGGGCCAAGAAATGACCCCGTCATCTCCTCTTGCCTCTTTCTCATATCCATCACCATATAATTCTCATTCCACAGTAACAATTTTGCGCAGTTGATGACATGGCCTTACTGGGAGCCTCTTAAGGCCCCACAGAGTCCTATCCGAGACGCACTTCCTCTAGCAGCTCCTGGAGCTCATCCTCTGCGCCTTCCCACTCCTTTTCCTTCTTTCCCTAGACCCCAGACAGTACTTCAGTGCTTCTTTCTAAACAGACTCCTGCTGAATGAGACCCAGGCCTGGACTGACTCTGGCTAGTGTCAGGAGGGGTGAAGCTCTGTGTCCTGGCCCACACAGCACAAAGGTTGCCCAATCCCAAAACGACAGACCCAGGCCTGCTCAAGCCAACACAGCTTCCGCCCGTCTCACGAGCTGTTCTCATGCCCTGTGCAGGCCTCGCCTGCCTCTCAGGGAGGGGCTTCGTGCCTACCAACCGCCTTCCCATCCTTCCAATGCCTGCCCGAATTATCAGCAAGTGACATGGTATCTTGGAAGATCTATCACTGCCACATGGAGGGCAAGCTCTACCCTCGCTCCTGGGGTCCTCTGCAATATAAAAGCTACATTTTCAGTACAGCAACTTCACCACAGCTCCAAGTGTCAACCTCTGCAGCTTAACTAAGACCGTGGCCTCCTGGAATGTACCGGGGTATGAGCTGAAACACCGCAGGCAGCGGGCTGGAAGGCTGGGGAGGCAGCCAGGAGGGGGGAGACGGGTGCGCAGAGCACCCGGCAGCCTACGGTGCCTCTACCTTACCATGCTGCCTCCTTCCTTCCCTATACTTCACAATCTAGCGGACTCCACAATCAATGTTTCTTTCTTACATTTTCCTTTCTTTCCTAATTAAGGAAAAAGCTTTGACGCAAGTGCCTGGCATCCTTGTTCTGTGGCACAGATCTGAGGCTTGGAAGGGGAAAGCATTTTAAACTGATTTCAATAGCTAATCTGTAACATTTCCTTCCTGTTCTAAATTTGTTCACGTTGCCCTTTTCTAACATGGAACCAGGAAGCTAGATGTACTGGACTATAAGCTTTGGACAAAGCTGGATTAGAAGTCTGGCCTCACTGGCATTCCTCTCAGCCAGCCAGCAGCCCTGGGCACGCCCTCACGGGGGGGTGTGCATAGCAGGTCTTTGCCACTATCACCACGGCAACATGGTAACACGGAGCCTCCACTGGCCTGCTTCCCCTTTAGCCAGTGACACTGGGATACTTCCTGCCTCTCATGTGCTGGAAGCTTCCACAGACAGGACTTCGTACCACTGGGTTCTTCACAGTTGAACCCTTTTCTCTGACAGAACAGACACAGGGCTCTTTTCTGCCAAGTTTCTCCCTGGCTGGGCTGGAACACCAGACATCAGCTCTTAGGCTTCTAGCATTTTAGGAGCATTTGTGGGGCTTGGGTCCCCTACTGACATCAGTGTCTGAGGACCGGTGTCACCTCTAATGGCCATGTGGGCAGTGCAATAGGTGTAGGCAGTCGGCCTCTGAAATGTCCTCCCAGACTGCTTTTGGCTGTTCTGCTGTCCCCAGTGTGGGAAAGGGCAGTATCTTCAAGCCAGCCCTGGCAGGAGCAGTGTGAGAAGACGCTACATACACTATGTGACTCAGAACTGAGAAGTGGTGGTGAGGCAGCCCCAGCCTGAAAATGGCCACGTATGCTCTGAGGAGATTAGGCCTTCACAGCCTCTGCCGCAGCATCACGGAGAAGGTGACACAAAAGACGCACAGGGAACGCAAGGGAAGGCAGCCAGACCAAAGGGCCAAACCAAAGGCTCGGTGGGATGACAGCAGCCACAGGGTGTGCAGCTCTCTGTGGAGAGCTCCTGGAACCTCTCCATGTGGCCTCCCCGCTGCCTGTGGGCACAGGTTTGCCGTCCCTGCACTGCATGGGCTCAGCCTGGCACCAGCGTTCAAGCAAACACCAAATAAATAAGAGGTGGCGGGGGCAGCAGGGACAAGCGCTTTCCCAAGGACAAGGGCGCGAGGCCACACAGTGCCAGCCACACTTGGAAACAACACGTGCTTGTTCACACGCAACCGCCTCACAAGCGTGTCAGGACCCCCGAAAGAACAGAAGGATGAACGAACCAATGTTTTTCTAGGTCTGCTGCTGTACATGTTGAACTTCAGGACCGGAAAAACAGGGAAAAGTCTCCCACAGACGCTTTTGTGGGAAGGTGACCCGCTCTGCAGGCCACATCCCCACAGAAGGGACAAACGGGACTTACCTGCAATGCCACCAACTGCCTGGTCTAACAGAGAACCGCCCAGTGACCTGAGCATCAGGAAAGCAAGAGTGGTGTCAGACTCCAAGGTGGAATTTGGCCTCATATTGCACAGGTTCAAAGGACGTAACCATTTGGGGGAGAAGGAAGAAAATAAAGCTACTGAGGAATACCAGCTGGCCCTCGATTAGTACACACTGATAGGTAAATGAGGGGTCAGGGGCAGGGTGAGGGGAAGGTGAAGAGGCATTTCAGTGCCAGATATGGAAACCGTTCCGCATTCGGCCACATGCCTAAAGGACCTCACTCCCACTTCCACGCATGAACAACCACTCAAACCCTGGAGACAGGAACGCCTCAACATGCACTCACACCTCCTGTTCTACGCCAAGACGCAGGTTAACACTGCCTGAGCCTCCCCCTTAGCTGTGTTCGTGATGAGCCTCATTGTAGTCCATGATACGAAGCTGTCCGACGCTGTCCAGACTGGGGGGAGAAGGGTGCGGGCCGTCCAGGCTCAGGGACGTCTTGGCCTCGACGCCGGAGTCCTTGCCTGGCTCAGTCTTTAGGCTCTCTGAGAGGCTACAGAGGGTTGTGCCATCCTCGTCACACTGGCTCTCACTCTTGTTGCGAAACAGCTCTCGGGCCTTCATGCCCAGAAAGCTCTTTGAACTTGGCAGTGACCCCACGGTCGGGATGCCAGGTGTGGGCTCACCCATGGCGGCTTCCCTCCGACTGCTGAAGGGACCTGCCCTCTGGCTTGGGGGTTTCTCTGGGGTGGAAAGCTCACTGCTGCTGCCACTGCTGCTGCCGCTGCCACCTCCAGCTCCTCGACCTCCATTACTCGCCCGCATGCTGCCAGGCCTGGGGCTCTTGGTCTCACCATTGTGCCCAGATGCCTCTTCATTGTGCCCTTCCCTGGAATCTGAGCAGCCATCATTACAACAGTCGAGCCTACAAGCAACCAGGGAGAAAAAAGGAGTTAGTGACTCTCACACCCACATCTGGGAGACGAACTGGATGACTGCCCACTCCCGCTGAGCCCAGACTCCGCTGGCCTGCTCTGCCGCGTTGCAGTAAGGCTGAGATGGCACAGAGGAGCCTCGGTTATGGCGAGGGATCCGAGATGACAATCTTGTGTGCATGGTGGGCCACGTGACACGAGCCCAAAGTGGAGGTGTGAAGGCCACAGGCAGTGAGAGGAAAGATGGGCCAGGCAGCTCTCTGATGGGCTGCAACAGCCGCCCCCAGCCTCAGGTGGCACAGCCTCAGCTCTGCTACCAGCAGCCTCACGGTGAGGCCAGGGACGGCTCTTGGCTCTCACCTTTCTTCCGCGGCTTCTGCAGCTTCTGCTCTTTCGTCTTGGAGCTTTCGCAGACCGTCCTTCTCCAGCCTGCTGTACAGGCTTAGGATCTCCAACTCAAACACTTGGGTGACCCTTTTCTGAGCCTCATACCTGCTCTCCGCAGCCTGCAGCTGTCCTCTGAAAGACACAGAGCCACCTGGATGGTGAGAAGCCCCCCTTGTCAGAGCCCACCCACTACCCAAGCCTCACCTATGAAAGTTACCTTGCCTGGGCCTTGACATCCTCCAAGTACTTCTTCTGTTCCACAAGAAGGTGGTCTTTCTTGGCCAGATGAGATTCCAGTTCCAGAATCCGTTTCTGGGAGGCATCAAGCCTCTGACTCTGCTGGAGAACGTGGCTTCTGGTTTTCTCTAGTTCTTTCCGATAAGCAGCTTTCATCATCTCTACTTCCTAAGAGATCACAGTTAGCGCTTGTGGAGAATGAATGCACCACATCCACTTTGAGTAGCTGTCACGAGCTCTGGGAGGGCACAGTAGCATCTCAGTGGCAGAAATATGAGCAGGTACACTTTTCTGGACAGCAGACCGGCTAGGCATTAACCTGGACACTTCCCTGAAGGCTAGCACAAAGGAAACACTGAAATCACAGACACTTTGTACAAAAATAACCCTGAGCGTATTTGTAAGAGCTAGGTAATAGCTGATACATTGTGTCCACTGAGAACTGAGACTGGCCAAAGTGGCTGGGCTAGGCACCAGGGCCCTCCTTTGTGAGCATTCTGAGCTGGTGCACGAGGAGGACGGGGAGATGGTGTGAGTGCCCATAGGCTGCAAACAATATAAGGAATGAAAAGAAGCCTGCTCTCCCCCAACTTCTGCAGTATTCTGCCATCTTGGACTGTCGCCCCAACCCCCAGGCCTTGGAGCCAGCTAACTGTGGACTGTAAGCTCTACAAACTGGGACCTAAATAAACCTTTCCATCCTTAATTTTGGGTGTTGGGTGTTTTGTCTCAGCAAGAAGAGGAAAGTAACAAAGACAAGCTAAGAACTGGAAGCACCTTGTAAGGGAAGCAATTATATAAAGCACATTTTAAATTTGTAAATTGTTAGCATATAGCATTGGTAAAAGGTAAAAAAGCAAACCATAAAACAGTCCACCATGTGCTCCAACAGCAGCCAAGGCAGAGCCAGAGAAGGCAATGGGAACGGAGCAGGCTTGCTCAGGAGCAGCAGCCTGTATGGGCTAGGTCCCCTCAGGAGATCTGACAATCACGCCCAGGAGGACGGCCTCGCTGTGGCCGCAAACTCCAGACAAGGGTACACTGATATGCAGAAAAAGGATGGAAAAGATAATTTTCTCACAGTATATGTTATGTGTGTGTGATAACTATGTATAAAATTCATAGCCATATATTTGTTTTTTTTAAAAAGGTAGCAAATGACAGTTTAAGGAGATGAACTTTCATGAAGGTTCCTGGCCTTGACACTGACTAATAGACACAAGCTTCAAGGGTACAGACTGCAACAGATTAAAGCTCTAGTCACTGTGGTACATGTGGCCATTCTAGGCACCAGGAAAGGTACGGACAGAACATCTGCCGTGAGACACAAGCAATAGTTAGCCCGCTACATGCATAGAGTCAGCTAATCTCAAATGGAAAATGTTCAAAAAGAAACTGTCTGGAGCTGGGAGATAGCTGAGCGGGCAAGCCCAAAGGGCCTGAGCTTCTATACTGAATATGCACAGACTTTATTGTCACTCTTTCCTAATGACAGTGTGACAACTATTTATTAGCAATTCAGTAGGTATTAAGCAATCCAGGCATAGTCAAAGGGCACAGGGTGATATGTGTGGGTCATAACAAGCAAGCCACTCTATATAGGGGACACTCTGGAGTGGGCCTCCGGGGGCAGATGTATGGACTGTTTTATGGCTAATCCTCCCAGCAACTGCATTGGGAGGGCCATGAGCTCACAGTGATCTTACCAGCCAATCGACTATCCCACCTGACACTCTGATACCTCCCCATCCCCTCCCTGGGACTAAGCCCGGCACAGGCCTGGCTGCACAACTTCACGGGCATGAGGTAAAGATGGGTACTGAGGAGCACATGACTCAGTCGTGGCCAACAAGGGTCATGGGAAGTATGTAGAGGATTCTGGGAAAGGTCTCCCTGCTGAGCAAGACTCAGAAGAGACACTCTTCTCTTTAAGACGCCAGTATCTGCCCAGGAAAAGGGTGTCTTGGGTGCTACCTGACAACCACAGGGACAGCTGGCCTGGAAACAAAGCTGACAGGATAGGCTGTATGCTGTGTGATGCAGAGGCAGCGATGACTTGGGCTCTAACCTGACCAGCCTGGAACTTGCCTGCCTCTGGACTTCTTGTCAAGTGAAATCCCTTGCTGTGGGCCATTCTGGCTTGTGTTCGTCATGTGGCTTACAGCGGAAGGTAGCCTGTGAGTAGCAGCAGCATTCTTACTTTACTGTGGAATAGGCCCCAGAATGGGCGGTGTCTGCTCACGGTCCCAAAGCATCCAAGCAGGCTTGAAGCAGCCGCGTCACAGAAGCCTTTCCCTCTCCACTTCTGGAGAGCCTCAGCAGCTCTTTCAAAAGTCTCCTGGGTCTGCTTCCCACCTTCCTTCACCCAAAGCCACTCCACCCTCACAATGACTGCCAGAGTCTAGAAAGTTTCACATAATAACATCCTTCTAGGAGGAGTCTGAGAGCCATGTCCAAAAAAGATATTTTTTTGGTGTCTACCTATGTTCAAAAAAGATACTTTACAAAGTATAAGCCCAAGAAATGCTGAAGAGGGCCGTGTGTGATGAAGCAGCTGTGACAGAGAGCATCTGAGCGTTTCCTACTAAAATTCTATTCCCAACTCGTTCACCCACATTACCCGAGGCTATTTATAAAGTGACATGGAACTTCTATCCTGACACTACTGGTGAGCACTAATTAATGTAAGATCATCCTGTTGCTAGCCTTGTTGCCAGGACTGAACGGCCATCAGCAGAAATTAGATTCAACAAGAAAAGGAAGAGAAAATGACACACACACAGTACAATCCAAGATATAACTAGGATCCCCAGGGAAACGCTTTCCTACAGGGAGAGGAAACACCTTCACACCTGCAGCCATGCTACCAGGTGCTTCGAGTACGGAAGACTTGGGCTCAGAGCCACCCAGCAAGGGCAAATACAAACCCACAACAGCTGGACAGTGCTTGTGCAGGGCCAGGGCCAGGCATGCTGGGCACAGACCCATCCCTGAGGAACAATTCCCAAAAGCCAGTCTATGTGATACATTGCCTGGGCCTGCAACTTGTCCTCTGAGTGCCACATACCTTGGTGGTGTCCGAGTGCTTGTTCTGCAGTTGTTCCAAATATAGCTCATTGACTTCCCCAAGCACCAACAGCTGCCTATTCAAGAATTCCATCTGCTGCTGGACTGACTCACTGTTGGAGAGCTGACCAAAACATACACACTGTGAGAAGTCCAACCCCACAAAACTAGAAATGCATGGGCCCAGTGGGATGGCTCAGTGGTCTAAAGTGCCTGCTTGGGGAAGCTTGGGCGGCTGCAGGGACCGTGGTTTGATCCCCGGCACAACATGCTGCGCCAGCCCTGCCCTCGGGGTGGCTGAGCCGGCCATGAAAATGAGTGAATAAACAAACAAAGGTTCTGAAACAAGAATAAAAATAATAAATAAAATAATAATTCTTTAAAAAAAAAAAACTAGAAATGCATGTTAAACAGGAAAACCACCAGGACTACAGGAGGTCAACAGTACGGTAGACGCCCCACTATAATAGCTGAGGGGGAGGATGGTGCCCAGAGAACCACAGGAATGAGCAGAAGGGTACTTCAACCTTTGCTATGTAAGTGGGAAGCAGCAGGAGTGGACCACATCAAGGTGACCACTGCAGGTCACATGCGCAGATTGGCATGCATATGGCTATCATGCCAGGGATATCAGGTCTGTGATGAAGCCCCAGGGACAGGTGCCTATTGCCGAGTGAACTGTGCACAGCACGTTTGCTCAATATCAAAAGATAAGATCATAGCTCAAAAATCTTAACATGGGCTGAAGAGAGAGTTCAGCAGCACAAGTGCTTGCCTGGCAAGTGCAAGGTCCTAAATTTGACTCTCAGTACCAAAACAACTCAAGAAACCTCACAACCTTAGCACATTTCCACATTTATGCATACAAGGTACTGAGAAAGGGCTCCAAAGGCTATTTGTGGCTTGGGGCTCACCCCCTTTTTGCTGAGGGTGCAGTCTGTACACTAAAGCACATTCAGCAGCATCCTAGCCCCTGGCCATGAACTGCCAGTGGCACCAAAAATGTGACATTGCCAAATGTCTCCTGAAAGCGAAGCAGGGCTGCAGTAACACGGCTGGCCCAGCCAGAGGAGGAGCAGGAGGCCTCTGCTCACCTTCTGAGAGACCTGGCTCAGCAGCAGCTCCGTATGGCACACCTTGTTGTTGGCCTTCTTCAGCTCCACTCGGAGCTCCGCGATCATGTTCCTGCAGTCTTCCAGCTTTGTCTGTGCAAACAGATGGGGCAACAAAGCAATGGCATGGGCCGCCTGCCTGGCTGCAGTCACACCAGCCCACACGGACCTAAGCGAGCCCAGCCCAACTGCTCGCCTATTCTGGGCAGCAGCATTTGACTTTTTAAAAAACTTAGTTATGGGCCCAGCGGGATGGCCCAGTGGTCTAAAGCGCCTGCTTGGGAAAGCTTGGGCAGCTGTAGGGACCGCAGTTCGATCCCCGGCACCACATGCTGCGCCAGCCCTGCCCTCAGGACGGGCTGAGCCGGCCAAAAAAAAAAAATAAAAAAAAATAAATAAATAAAAAATAAATAAATAAAAAAATAAAAAACTTAGTTATGGTTGATTTCTAAGTCATTTTTTTTTCTTTTTTTTAAAAAAAAAAGGCTTTTAGTTCTGAATCTGCATGCTGATGAGCCCCGGGACTATAAGCCAATGCATGGAGCTCTTGTGGAGATGGTTTATGTTTCTGAGGGGACATGCAGTGACACACTGTAAACTACTAATTAGTTGGAGACAGCTGACAGCCCGACTTGATCATGCCATGTGCCTGGATAAAGCCTTAGCTCTGCAAAGCTGAGCGCTGGAGGGCTGCTGTGGTACAAAGGCACCATGAGGAACCAGTGTGGAGCAGGGGTCATGAGGGCGTTACTGCTCACAGCCACTGACCCCGAGGCTGGGATTTGTGTCACAGTGGTACCAGTGCACATGGCCTTAGTATCTACAGTTACAGGCAAACATTAAGAATGTAAGTGTATATATATATCATTCTTCAGAAGTGATTAAGCTCTAGTAGCAATTGCTGAGCTTAGACCACCCTCATGAGGGGACTGTCGTGTTTCCCTGGGCTCCACGGTGCATGCATACTAAGGCAGCTATGAACTGCTGCCTTAAGGAGCTGGGGAATTTCTGTCCTTGGTAAGATGGAGTGGCCTGAAATCTATCTGCTGCAATCTCAGAGAGCGAGGTGCTTAGGTGAGCTGACCGAGGAACAAGCGCCCCGCCCCCTCGTGGTGGCTCTCAGGCCTTCTCTGATGGCTGGTCTGACTGCAGCCTGTACCTGTAATTCCTGGCTCTGGTTGTAGAACTCTTCCCGGTCATGCTGCAGCTGTCTGATCTGACTGTGGAGGTGGGCCACCACGGTGTCACGCTGCTCCTGCAGCTCACTGTACCTGGCTTGCTCTTTCTGTAGACTCACCTTCCACATCTGGATGTCTTTTTCTTGTAACTTCAGCTGATCTTTCTAGCCAAAACCAGAGATGCCACTATTTTAGCTAACATCAAACATGGCAGTGAGCCGTACCCCTGCTCCACAGGCTACCTAGAGCTGCAATGCCAGCCGCAGAGTCTGATGTCTCAAGACTGTCTTACGGGGCTTTTGGTTAACGTTTATCCAATTTCACATTAGTAACTGGACTGTAAGCTGTATAAAGAGCTTTTCTCAGGGTTTAAGCTGTCTCTTATGCTTTTGGAAATCTCAACCACCACCACTGGAGTAAAATAGGACCACATGGTCCTGATTAGATTCACTAAAACACTGAACATTTATTGAACACTTGTACCACGCAAGGCACAGGCAAGTATTTAATGAGATCATTTCTTTTAACCTTCAGAACCTAAGAACTAGGTGTTACTATTGTGATTTCTCCATCCTACTGCAGCTACTCACTTTATAGAAATCGTAATAACGTTCCCAGAAGTCAGATTTTTTTCTAAGACACCTGGTAACAGCCACTACTCCAACACCAAATCTCACTGGCTCTACTCCTACAGCACAGTACAGACTTCAATTCTATGACATAAAACAGCTTTGGGGGAACTGGCTGCACATCTGGAGAAATAAAATTACCTTTCGGTCCCTTCATCATCAGAGCCAATTACAAGCAAACACACGAAGTGCCTTGGCCTCATGGCCTCTGGGAGCTAAAGGGGATTCTGCGGTCCAGCCAACTGCCCCCACCCCTCGGAGACCAAGCAGCCTGGCCCAGCCCTCATGGCGAGCAGGGCTGACCGAGAACTCAGCCTTCCCTGCTCTGACAAGCCTCCACACTGATACAAACACAAACGGCAAGGCCAGCGTGCCATGCCTCACCATAGCAGCGTTGTGTTCCTCCAGAGCTGCGGCCCTGATCACCTTGCGCAGGAGCCGCCTGTTCCGCAGCGCGTGCTGCTGCCTCTTGAAGCGCTCGTAGAGTAACTGGTTGTGCAGTAAGAGCAGCTGGTCTCGGAGGGTGCGGATCTCATCCGAGGGAGGAGAGCCTGGCGGTAAGGCATGGGGCAAAGGCAATGATGCCTTTCATCCGGGGTTCCACCAGGACCTCCCATATTGGTGCTAAGAAACACAATTCTTTCAAAGACAAAGCACTCCACAAGTTCCCAGATGCAGCGACTATTGGGAAGGAGGACACATATACCAGCTGCCTCCATTTAAAGGGTCAGTGAGAGCTGGTGAGATAGTTCAGCGGACTAAGTACCTGGTTAGGCAGGTGCAGGAACTGGGGTTTAATCCCCGGCACATGCCACGCTGGCCTCACCCTGGGCCGGCCCCACCCCTGGGCACAATGAGCTGGCCACCAAGACCAGGTATGGTGGGGCACAGCTATAATCCCAGTGCTGGGGAGGCTAAAAACAAGAAGATCACTATGAGTCTGAGCTGTATAGAGGGACCCTGTACTAAATACATTTTTATTTTTATTTTATATATATATATATATATATATATATATATATATATATATATATATTTTTTTTTTTTTTTTTTTTTTTTTTTTTTTTTTTTTTTTTTTTTTTTTTTTTTTTTTTTTTTTTTTTTTTTTTTTTTTTTTTTTTTTTTTTTTTTTTTTTGTGGGACCGGGGTTCAAATTCATAGCCTTGTACTTGCCAGGCAGGCACTTGTGCTATGGAGCTATCTCCCCAGCCCCACTAAATACATTTTTTTAAAAAAGGGGCCAAGGAGGTGGCATTCTGAGAGCCACTCTCCTCCACAAACCTGAGCCCCCGACCCCCAACTTCTGGCTCTCCTCCAGCTGCTCCTGCACAGCTGTGCTCTCCCCCAGGAGCTTCTCAGTGCACTCACACCACTCAGGTCTCTCTGAGGGGGGCCTGGCTTGAAGGATGCCCTCCTGTTTCCAAACACGTGGTATTTGGCATGGCATGTTTCAAAAATAGGAAATGCTGACTTGGCAACTCTGAGACTCCCCAGCCAACCGGATAAGTTGCTGGAGGAGGGCTGGGGAGGTACTTCCCACAGGGCACCTCTTTCAAGGACTTCCAAGGACCCGCGAACAAGAACCTCTCGGGTGGATGTGGTGCTAAAGAACAACTTTACCTCCAAAGTGGGTCCAGTCGACAGACTTGCTGGGTAAGGACAACCTGGGAATAAAGTTTCAGACAATGAAGCTGCTGATCAGATCTAGAAGAGCGATCTGGACACCTAACTGTAGCAAAAGTAGGTCACTTACTTGTGCCCAGAATCCTCAGGGGCCTAAGGAAATGCCAAGTCCCGAGAGCACATGGAGCTGGACCTGTGGCCTGCCTGGACAGACAGGCAGGTAGCCTGCTGCGATGGCCAGGTATCTACAGAGGATGAGCCCCACTGTGCAATCCCCTGCCCCAGGGTGGCCTGTTCCTTGGCTCAGTGCTCCAAGGCTGAGGAGGACTTGCTTCCCCACTCTCCACGCAATATACAGAGAGCTCTCCCTTGAGAAGCTACCCTTACCCACATTTAAGAAAAAGTATTTCATTTATTTTAACCCATTATACCAAACTTAAATCAAAAACAGGAAGGCTAGCTGGGCATGGTGATTCATGTCTACAGCCCCAACACACAGAAGGCCTAGGCAGGAGGACTGCCCTAAGCTTTAGCTGAGCCTGGGCTACACAGTGAATTCAACACTAGACTGAGCTACACTGCAAGACCAAAATAAGAGAAGTTTAAATAATGGAATTCCTGTCAGATTCCACCTTGAGACAATCTATAGAAGACACACAGAGAGTAACATTTCTTCAAGAACGTGTGTAGAAATAACACAGGATCCGAATTAGAACCCTCTCGAAAAGGGTATTAGAGAAGCCAAAATGGTGTCTCAGGTTTCCAAGAGCTCTGTGTGGTAGGGGGCCATTAGGCCACCTGAGCTTGTATAAAATGCTGGTGATACGTTTTTTTTTTTTTTTCTTGTCTTTAGCTCACTTTGTAGCCCAGGCTGGTTTTGAACTCACAATGATCCTCCTGTCTCAGCCAATCGAGAGCTAGGATTACAGGCATGCACCACCATGCCCGGGGCCAGATGATCTGATATTTACCCAATGATCTACATTATTAAAATCTAGTAGAATAATTTGTAATTAAAGGGGAAACACTATAATAAACATTGCTGTATTTAGAAGTTCCAGGCACTCATTTTTGATCTCCATCCTTACAGGACAGTGGTACATAAAACAGCCTATATCACAAAGGTTCCTTCCACAGCAGATATACTAGAGGCTGTCTGAGCCAGGACACACTTGTGTGGTGGACAGTACACACTGGAGCACCTCTGGGGAGATGGGGAACTGGCGCCTCCTGGCCAAGCAGGCAGAGGGAGGTGGGCTGCGCACTCCTTCTAGTGACCCACCCGGATGGGCTGCGCTGGGATGGTGGCCAGCTTACTTGCTAAGCTCCTTGCTGTGTGCATCTGCTCCCTGCTGTATCAGCCTATCCAGCACTTCCATGGGGGAGGTAGAGGGCATGGCGTCTTCCTCAGGGCTTCCTTTCACTTTCCTTAACAGCTCCTCAGACTTCTTGCTTACAAAGTGACAGGCAGTCTTTGGCAAGGCCATCTCAAAGAGATGGTCATACGGAGGAGGCTGCCCACTTCCAAAGTCCATTCCCCTCCGAGATGGAATTTTGCAAGGGCTGGGAGTAAGTATGTTGGTCTCCAGGGAAGTCTGGCGGTCCCGGTCCCCAGCAAGGGTGGTGTCAGCTCTGCCACAGGGTAGATCTATAGGAGTAAAGGCTTGCTTTGGTGTGTCGGGCCCAAACTTGTCCAGGGAGGAGTGTAAAGGCTCGGGGTTCGTGCTGGAGCCCTGTGTCCCAGAGGCAGCCGAGTGTGTCTTCCGTTGAGAACTCAGGAGACTGTCTCGGTAGAAGGGAGAGTCAAAGCCTCCTCGAGGAACCCCAGGCTCAGCCTCTGTGGTGATCTCTGAAAGCTCTTTAGATATTGCAGCTAGAAGGAGAGCAGGACACAAGGATGCTTCAGTGACTACTCAGCAGGGCCTAAGCAGCACCATGAACCCGGGCATCCCTGGACCCAGCACAGGTCCTATTAAAACACCCGCCATGTACTCAGCAGAAGAAAAACCAAGCAAGCCTTTGAGCTGCCTCCAGATCTCAGTTCTGGGACAAAATAGCGCCAAGCTGCGCCATCTCACAAGAATCCCACATACTTCACCTTCTTCCTTATCTTTTTCAACACTGTCTTCCTCTAAGGCCAAATCACCTAGAAAGCCTGGCAGGTCACTCAAAGTGACAGGGCCTTTGGTGCTGGGCAGCTCTTCTGAAGAGAAATAGAGAGAACTCTGGTCAGAGAGGCGCTGAGGGTCCCTGCAGGGGTAGAGGGCTTGGAGCGTGACAGCGTGGCTGTGATTGTTCTTCCAGCCAGCTCTTTCCAGTCTCCAATCACAGGGGCTGCAGTGTGAGGCACCTCGTGGAAGCTACCAACAGTAACCCCACAGGACACAATTCCCAGGGTTTGGCATCCTTAGGAACAGATAAAACCGTGCAGTTAACCTGGCTTAAAACACACTCAGGTATCTCAGAGCAACAGCTGGAATTTTTTTGCTACTTTTAGGTGGTAGTGATAAGGACTGTTCCCAGTGCTTTGTCCTGAGCTAATTTTTAGCTTTTAAAGTACTTTGGGTTTTTTTGTTTGTGTTATTGGTAAATTTTAGATATACATAATAGTAACATTGCAGTTTTTTTTTTTTTTTTTTTTTTTTAACTTTCAAAGAGCATCTTGTTAAGTTGCCCAGGCTGGGCTCAACCTGAACGCTTCCCAGGGCACTGAGATAACACATGTGTACCACCACACTCAGCCATCTTAAGAACTGTTTTGACATTATTAGTTTAGCTTTTAGAATCCAGTACTTGTTTCTTTTGTTTCTAACCTCTACACATCAGTGTTTTGTGGCATTCTCGGAGGCCCTTGTTTTTACCCCTTTCGAGGCAGGGCTCCTAGCTATGCTGCATGCTGCTCCTAAACCCAAGACATCCTCCTACTGAGGAGCTCAGACTGTAGCGTGAGCTCTGTACATACCCCACCTGAAGAGATCAGCAGGGTCTAGGCTACCCAGAGATTTTACCTAGTCCTCTGTCATTGGGAAGATGGGGCTGTCTGTGGAGACATGGCCGTGTAGATTCTGTTCTCTCTTCCTGAAAAGACAAGCGTCGTCATATCACACCGCACAACATGCTCTGCACCCTCTCTAGCATCTTGTAAAGACTGTTAAGAGAGCGTCCTGGGCTTCTCAAACTGCCTTTATTGTCTTCAAATTGTAAAGAATCCCAAGAGTCTGTGTGTACATATTTAGAAACTGGCAAGTACTAAAAGTATCTATTGACTTAAAAATAACAAATCTATTGCCTGTTAATCCATGTAAATGTTTTATAGAAAACATATTTTTCAAAAAATAACAGACCTAGAGTGAAGAGTGAAACTGTTCTACATTTTGAGGAGCACAACTATCTGCCTTCCTGAACAGCAGCTGTTCTACACTCTGTGCTGCAGTACGCTAGTCCTGGTCCCCCAGAGACACCTGTTTCCTGAAGTAAACACATGAATATTTTCCATACACTTGTAAATAATAGCTGCGTCTTTGATGCTACATCAAAACCTGAGAGTGGCAGTCCCTTAAGTTAGTTCCAATGTGAAATCCGAAACAACCTTCCAGGGTGTATTAAAATCTACTGCTACCTTGTACCCTGAATGCACTTTGACCTAGGCACTATCCTGCAGCATCATACGCTACGCACTAGAGAACACTGGTTCAACAAGTTATTTAGTTCTTCCAAATGTGGAAACAATTTATTCTATGTTAAAAAAAAAAAAAAAAAAAAAAAAAAAAA
>PVJA010033625.1:0-23181 GCA_004027025.1 Myocastor coypus | reverse complement strand
AGGATCAATGTGAGTTCGAGACCAGCCTGGGCTACAAAAGTGAGCTTAAGGCCAGCCTGAACTGCATAGTGAGACCCTGTCTCAAAAAGCAAAAAAAAAAAAAAAAAAAAAAAAAGAAAAGATTTGTAGCCATACACAGTGAGGTACACCTGTAATCCCAGCACTCTGGGAGGCTGAAGAAGAAGGACTACAACTTTGAGGAGGTTGGGAAACAGCAACTTAGTGAGTTCCTGACACCCCTCCCCACCCCCCCCCAAAAAAAAAAAACAATTAAGAAATTAAGAAAGGGACTTGGGCTGTAGCTTAGTTCAAATGTCCAAGGTTCAACCGTTGGTTTAAAAAAATAGTTTGAGAAACCCTCTACCAAGATGCTATTTCTTTAAAGAGATTGGAGTTCTAGTTACAATGTAAAGATTTTGAGTGATTTTTCTGAATAGTCTTTTCTTTTTTTTGCCAATTAGTCTTACTTTTGTGTTAGTTACACAGGTGCAGGGATTTAATTTTGCTGACTTTGTACTTACAGTATACTAAGATTATCTTTGCTCTCTCACTCTCCTGGGCCCGTCCTTTCCAAGTGTCACAATTTGGGGGCTTCATTGCCTACAGTCGGTTCATTTCCATGAACCCATCACCTTCCTTTTCACCTCTCTTCTCTTTGTAGTCTAATGACAGTATCCCTCCTACACACTTCACTGCTGTCTCTTTTCAGGTTACACATAGTCCACCTGCACTATTCGGCTTCCTGGGTCTGGCTTATTTTGCTCAGCATGATGGCTTCCAGATCCATCCATTTTCTGCAAATGACGGAAGTGTGTTCTTTCTTATGGCTGAGTAGTGCTCCATTGTATATATTTACATTTGCTTGATCCATTTGTCTGTTGTGGGGCACATTGGCTAGCTCCACACCTTGACTGTTGTGAATTGCACCACCACAAACAAGGCTGTACAAGTACCGCTATTATATGCTGACTTTAATTCCTTCAGACCTATACCAAGGAGGGGCATAGGTAGGTCAAATGGAAGCCTTAATTTAAGTTTATGCATTTATTGTTTGGAGAAACCTCCACACTTGCTGCCATAGTGACTACACTAGTGTACATTTGCACCAACAGTGTGGAAGGGTTCCCTTTTCTCCTGTATCTTCACTAGCATTTCTTTCTTTCTTTCTTTCTTTCTTTCTTTCTTTCTTTCTTTCTTTCTTTCTTTCTTTCTTTCTTTCTTTCTTTCTTTTTTGTTTTTTTAATTCCTAATGATAGCCATTCTGACCAAAGTAAGATGAAATCTCAGTGTAGTTTTGATTTGCATCTCGCCAGTGGCTAAGGATGTTGAGCTTTTTTTTTTTCTCCGTATACTTCCTCACCATTTTTGCTTCTTTTGAGAAGTGTCTGTTCAGCTTATTTGACCATTTCTGGATTGTGCTGCTTAACATTTTAGTGTTAACTTTTGCTTTGGGTTCTCTATATGTTTTGTATATTAGCCCTCTGCTGGAAGAGTAGCAGGTAGATGCTTTCTCCCACTTTTTAGTCTGTCTCTTCACTCTGTTGTTCCCTTTGCTGAGCAGAAGCTTTAAAATTTGATGCACTTCCATTTGTTGGTTTTTGCTGTTATTTTTCTGCGCTATTTAGAATCATATTTTGGAAGCCTGTCTGTGCCCATGGCTTCAGTATTTTAAGCCAGCAGTTTTAAAGTTTTAGGTCTTATATATTATATGCCATTCATGTATTTTGAACTGATTTTTATACAGGGTGAGAGATAGGGTTCTAGTGCTAGTCTTCCCCATGTAGATGCCTGGTTTCCTCAGAGCATTTGTTAAAGAGGCTGTTAGGCCGTTCTGTAACATACACTTTCAGCTCCCTTGACCAGAATCAAATGGATACTGTTGTGTGGGTTCATTTTTTGTGTCCTTCTGTCCTGTCCTGTCCTGTCCTGTCCTGTCCTGTCCTGTTCTGTTCTGTTCTGTTGGTCTGTATGTCCATTTTTTGTATCATTACTCCATTACTTTATGGCTTTGTAGCATAACTTGAAATCAGGTATTATGAAGTTTCCAGCTTTACTCTATTTGCTTAGACCTGCTTTCCATAAATTTTAAGATTTGTTTTTTAATTCTATGAAGACTGTCATTGATATTTTATTGAGGATTACATTAAATTTCTCACATAGTTTTAGTAAATGGCCATTTTGACAATATAAATTCTGCCAGTCCATCTTTCCATCTTCTAGTCTTCTTTAATTTCTTATTCAGTATTCTGAATTTCTCATTGTAGAGGTATTTTACCTTCCTGGCTAGACTAGTCCTTGTGTGTTTTATTTTATTTGAAGTTATTGTGGATGGATTGTTTTCCTGATTTCTTTCTTAACTAGTCCGTTATTGGTGTATAGTGAAAGCACTAATTTCTAAATGTTGATGTTACACCTTGCTGTACTGCTGAATTCATTCATCAGCTCTGAAAGTCTTTTGGTAGTGTCTTTAGCATCGTCTAAGCAGAGGATCTTATCATCTGAAGGCAAGAATCATTTGTCTTTTCCCTTTCTTGTTTGTCTCCCTTTTAGTTTTCCTCTTGCCTGATTGCTGTAGCTACACCCTCAAGGACTGTAAGAATAAGAGTGGTGGGGCCTGGCGGGATGGTTCAGTGGTCTAAAGCGCCTGCTTGGGAATGCTTGGGCAGCTTCAGGGACCGCGGTTCGATCCCTGGCACCACATGCTGTGCCAGCCCTGCCCTCGGGGTGGGCTGAGTCGGCCATAAGAATGAGTGAATAAACAAAGATTTCTGTAACAAAAAGTAAATAAATAAAAAAGAATAAGAGTGGTGAGCAGAATCATCCTGGTCTTTTCTTGAGTCTTTTATTTATTTACATATTTGGTACAGTCTCACTAGCAGCTCAGACTCACAGTGATCTGTTTTCAGCCTCCCCAGCACTAGGATTACAGGTGTGCCCCACTACACCTGGTCTCAGTGGCTGGCTCAGTGTGCCCCAGGGGTGGGGCCAGCATGGTTTGTGGTGCTGGGGCTCAGTCTCTGTGCTTGCCTAAGCAGGTGCTTTGGCTGCTGAGCTATCTTGCCAGTCCTTTCCCTGAGCCTTTATCTTTTAAGGTATTACTTTTGTTTCATCCTCTCTCTCTTTCCTCTGACCACTTTTTCTGTATTTCTAGCCTTTTGGGTTCTTTCTACATCATTCTGATATTTTCAGATCTTTATTTCTCCCTTTGGTAAGGTCTAATCAGATACAAAGCCATCCATTGTACTCTCATTTAGTTTTGGTAGTACTGGGGCTTGGGTCCAGCCCCATGCCCAAGCTGTTTTATTTTGAGATAGAGGCTAATGGAGTGGCTAAATTGCCCAGGCTGTAGCCAAACTTGCAGCTCTCCTGCCCTGGCTTTCCTTAGTTCTGGCGTTACAGCAGTACACCTGCCCCACTATGCCAGTTATTGTCAGTCTTCAGCTATTGTATTTTCAGTTCTAGATTTTTTATCCTTTCTTTATTTCTGCTATGACTTTATTAAAATAGATTTAGTTCTCTGCTGGAAATGCCAACCTTGTAGTTAGTGTATTTCCAAGAATGTAGGAAGTAAATTATATTCAAGTCTGATCAGTACCAATGTATGGAGACCATGTGATTCTGTTTCTATTTTTTGTTGGTTTTGTGGGTTCTTCTTCATCTTGTCTTATCTGGGCCTGTGCCAAGTTCTCTTTGACTATCTCAGATTTGCATTTGAAAATTGTTTGAAAAAATTAATTAAGGGTTAAAATAATTTCTTTTCTTCCAAATAGGTATTTCCCTCCCTGGACCCTGAAGGTGTCCTGAGTGCACTCCCATTTCTGGGACATAGTACCCAACACCTCAACTAAAAGAGTTTATTTTGGCTCCCCTTCCAGAAGCTTCCATCCTTCTCAGCAACATGACAGAAAGGTCTGGCCAGAGGAAGCTGCTCTCATCATGGTGCAGAAAACACAGAGAGAAGGAAGGGAGCCAGGGAAAGATACAGCGGTGCCCCAGGTCACAAACTTAATTTTCTCTGTGATTCTGGTTGCAAACAGAATTGAATGAGAACTGAATCAAATTTCCCCATTAGAGGGCTGACCATATAGTTCAGTGGACTAAAGCACCTGCTTAGGTAGACACAGGGACTGGCATGCCATGATCCTTGGCGTGCCATGCTGGCCTTGACCCTGGGGCATGCTGAGACAATGATTGAGACTGGGCATGGTGGTGTGTGCTTGCAGTTCCAGCGCTTGGGAGGCTGGAAACAGCAGAATCACTATGAATCCGATCTATGTAGTGAGACCCTGTACTAAATATATTAAAAAATTTTTTTCCACATCAGGAGAACATGGAATGGAACCACTGAATTTGATTCAGTTCTCATTCAATTCGGTTTGTGACCAGGATCTTAGAAAGAACCAAGTCTACCCATCGAGGCGTCGCTGTGTCCGCTTCCAGGCCATGCCCCTGCACCCTGCCTCTTGCAGCAGATCTCACCTCTGCACCTCACACTAAACTCCCAAACTCAGTGATCCACCTCTTGAAAGCCCATTAATGACAGCGTTGGTGGCTGGGGAGGCATCTAGCTCTGGACTGTAGCAGAGGACATTAGAGGGGTCACCTTTTCCAGCTGCTACATCTGAGAGCTTCTTGGCCACCCAGACAGGGCTACAGCCCACAAGGAGGGAGAAGCTCGAGCCTGGGCCACAGGATGACAAGGCATGTGATCCTTGGCAATGAGGGCTTGGATACGCTTCCCAAGCTTGGGGTGGGCAGTATAGGCAAGTCAAGCGAGCCTGCAGTTTATGTCCTTTGGAATGAACTTGGGCTTGGCCTCCTTGGGCGTGATAAGGGTCTTGATAGCATCAGTATGTGCATTCATGGCCTTGACATTATTTGCTTGCATCTTCTTGAAGCCCTTCTTGTGCTTTTTGGTGAAACACACGTTCCTAAGGAGCTGGGGACCTACCCCCTTCAGAGATTTGTATCTTTATTTTGAGACAGATTCTTGCTATGCAGTTCAGTCTGGCCTTGAGCTCACTTTTGTAGCCCAGGCTGGTCTCGAACTTGCACACAGACCTTCCTGCCTCAGCCTCCTAAGGGGATTACAGGAATGTGCCACCATGCCTGGCTTTTTTTTTGTACTGGGGATTGAACTCAGGACCCTGTGTATGCCAGGCAAGTGCTTCTTCCACTGAGCTATCTCCCTGGCCCACAGAGATTTGTGTCTTTGTGACTAAGGTTTCTTGATGCCATTTCTGTGCCATGTTTGGGACTGGTTGTGTGTGATATGGCTCTTGGACTTAGCCATGACTGCACTATAAACCATGGTGACTAAATGCCTAAAACCATGGAACTGGAAGATGAGAAGAAAGACTGTAGTGCAGCACTTCTGTTTCTTTTAATTGGGAAACTGAGTCCATTTACTTTGGTGGTTATACTGGAAATGTACTGAGCTACGTTTGACATGTTATTTGCCTTCTGTTGTATACTCCTTTTTCTCCTGTGTTTGCTTGCCTAGGATATCTTTTAGTAGTTTGTGCAGGGTTGGCTTTGTCATCATGAAGTTCTTTAGTTGTTCTTTGTCCTAGAAGTATTTCACTGAAAGAGAGTTTTGCAGGGTATATCTGTCTGACTTGGAATTTGTTTCCTTGCAAGACGTGTAGTATTCTGCTCCATGCTCTTCTTGACGATGGTTTGTGAAGAGAAGTCTGCCATTATTCTGATGGGTTTTTTTAAAAATGTGATCTGTTTCTTTTCTCTAGTGGCTTTTAGTATACTGTTCCCGTGCTGAATTTCTGGGATCTTGATTATTATATATCTGGGTGTGATTTTAATTAAGTTGATATTATTTGGAGTTCTACATGCTTTGGTTATCTGAATGTCAGGATTGTTTCCCCATATTTGGGAAGTTTTCTGCAATTACTTCTGTCTGTATTCTTTTTATTTCATTTCTATTGACTCCTTCTTTCTCATTGGTGCCTATTAGTCTTACATCCTTCATCTTTGCATCATCTTGCAGAAGTTGAATTATTTTTTCCAGCATCCTAGTTGTTTTTAAGAGATTCCTTCTTACCATTTCACTAGCTGCGACTGTGTCTTCAAGATCTGAGACTCTATTTCACTTTTGTTCATATAGTGTTGCCAGCTTGTGATTGAGATTTTATTGTCCTGTATATTTCTTTGAAACTGCTTCATGCGATCTATTTCTTTCCTATATTGCTTATTCAAGATTCCATCATTTTTCTATTCTCCTCTAATTTTTATCAATGTCTTTAGAAGCATTTATTAATTCTTTCATTATAGTTATGCTTTCTTTTTTTACTTCAGAGATTATTTCTAATCTGATTTCCTCTCTACATTTCTGCAGTTGTTTCTTTACTTCAGATACTATTAGTTCATACATTTCTTTTTTTTACTTCAGAGGTTATTTCTGATCTGATTTGCACTATACATGTCTGCATTTGTGTCTTTACTTCAGATGCTACTAATTCTGAGGTTTCAGCTGTGTGATTCCCAGTTTCTTCTATGTTAGTGTCTCCTGCATTTGTTCTGGGTGGGCTTGAGGCCTGAGATTGCATCTTGCTCCTTCTCCTTGTCATTTTGTATAGCACTGTCCTTTGACCTATGGCGTAGAGCTGTGGTGCATTTATGTCATTAGCACTTACTGAAATCTGGGTCCGGATCATCCAAGTGGAAACTTGTCCAGATGTGCTGGCTGGGTCTGGCTGCTGTGCTCTGGTTCTTCCTGCTGCTTCTCATGGAAGTGAACCTGCTGTGCTCTTCAGGCAAGATGTTCAGCTCCTGGATTATCTGGGTGAATTTTGCTGCAGGGTTCCAGAGCAGGTGCAGGTCTGGGATCTGCAAAAGTACCTACCTACATACAGGCTGGTCGCTGGGCTCAGGTGGGCCAGTATTTGGCGAGTGCAGGCAGGCAAAAGGTCCCTACCTGCACATGTGTGCCAGTCACTCCATCCTAGTTGTTTTTAAGAGATGTTTTCTTATGTTTTCACCAGCCACAATGGTGTTTTCAAGGTCTGAAGGTCTATTTTCACCTTCAATCAAATGGTTTTTAAAGCTTGTGAATGAAGTTTTAATTTCCTGTATATGTCTTTGAATTTGCTTCTTGCATTCCATTTCTTTCCTATGTTGCTCATTCAAGGATTCCATCATTTTTCTATTCTCCTCTATTTTTTATCATTGTCTTACTTAGAAGCACTTAATAATGGTTTCATTATAGTTATCTCTTTTTTACTTCAGATATTATTTCTGATATTATTTCCTTTATAACTTTCTGCAGTTGTTTATTTCAGAGGCTATTATTTCAGAGATTTCAGGCATGTGATTTCCAATTTCTTCTATGCTTTTGTCTCCTATATTGTCCTTGGTGGGCTCAGGGCTTGAGAGTGCTTTTTTTTTTTTTTTTTTTTTGTGGGACCAGGGTTCGAACTCACAACCTTACACTTGCCCAGCAGGCACTTGTGCCTTGGAGCTATCTCCCCAGCCCCATTGAGAGTGCATTTTGCTGCTTCTCTTTGTCATTTTGTATAGCACGGTCTTCTGACCTTTGGTATAGAGCTTTGCTGCAGTTATTACTTCAGCAACAGGCACAGATCTGCCAAGTTCAAACTTGTCCAAGTGGGTGTGGGTTGGGTCTGGCTGCTGTGCTCCACTTTTTCCTGCTGCAGCTCTTAGAAATTAACTCACTGTGCCACTCTGCCAAGATGTTCTACTCCTGGATTAGCTGTGTGGGTCTTGCCTCTAGTCTCTCTGCAGGGAGCTCTGCCACTAGTTTTCACATTGAGCCTGTCTGATGGAGGAAGTTCCAAACACACACTGGGCCTGGGCACTGGTTCCAATGAGGATACAGTGGGCCAGTGAGTGGTTCCACTCTCATGCTGGGCCTGGGCACTGGTGGAGTGAGGATCTGGAGGGCCCATGGGCAGTCCTACTCAGCCCTGGTCATCTTCTGTGGCCCAGGTTGTGTGCCACTTATTGTTTTTTATAAGTCAATGCTGAAAGAAGTGATGAGAAGACCCAATGAGCATAGCTTCAGAGGTCTCACACTGAGATTAGTCTCTCTTCAAGAGAGCCCAGGGTCACACCTCCTACTGCCTTGATTTTACCAGTGTCAAGGACTCATTTTTGTGTCTTTTGTCCCCTCCCCATACCAGGCAGGCAGGCAGGCAGGCAGGCAAGCAGGAAGGCAGGCACACCACTTACACATTGGAGCAGGAAGAATTAACACTTGCTCTTATTAGAGAAAAGTAGACTCAAATGTCAGGCTCCTGTCCTCAGGTTTTTGCCTTCTTTCAGCTGGTCAGATGGTAGCCTGGTGCTTGTCATACCATGCTGTCTTCCCAACACTTTTAAGGGGGTTAAAAATGTTCGGTTCAGCTTGCTACAGGAAAGGTTGGTCTCAATTTCTTAGTCTGTTGCTTATGGGTACAGAAAACTGTTTCTATTTTATTCTGACAAGTTCTCTTAAACTAATCTATTTCCTTAGGGATCATATAATAAATGAAACCCAAATCTCAGTGCTTCAATTTAGCATGTGTTTAAATTTTTTCCAGTCTTACAAATTGAGTGTAGGCTGGTTGGATTGGAGTAAACCATTCCAGATGCTCACATGGGTATCTAGGATTTATTTTTCTTGACTCATCATCTTGTAGCTTATTTTTATGGACACATCCACTCTGATATCACCATGAAGGTGAAATTAGAAGGGTTCTGGGTTTTCATTGCCTCCCTGGAAAGTGACACCATGACTTCTGGCTCCTTCCCATTGACCTGCGTTAACCATCTCAAGGGAGGTTGGGATTAAGAGAATGTGTGGGTTACTCTACTACTCAAATTCAGCCTTAGTTCAGAGCCTTAGGAACTCTGGGTTAGCATTCTGGCATTGTCTCCTACCTCCCAACTGTCAGAGATGATGTGACCCTACTGTGTGCCCTCCTGGAGATCTGAGCTTAGGCATGGAGAGCATATCACCATCCATATAGGAAGGAGATTTGAATCCTCTCTAGGAGAGATCAGAAGCCACAGAAGCATGAAATCATTAGAAGAGAATAGGTTTTTGGCTGGTTCAAGCTGAGCTTCCCCTTAGCTTGCACGTGCTAATGCTCCCATGTGTCACCCTCACACCTCATACATGATCTCCTAATTCTCATGGCAAGCGGCAAGTTGTGTTCTGAAGTTGGGACAAAATACTGGATATCTGTGATCTAAGGAGGAAAGATTTATTTGGAAAATGCATGTTATGAAGCAGCTATAGCCTCTCTCTTCTGTCAACTCAATCAAAGAATTCCCCGCCCCCTACCTAATGGAGGGCAAGGGAGTGGGCTTATTTTGGGTGCAGGAATCCTGCCCTTGAGAATGCTAACCATAGCTAAATGTCATACCACCCCCATGAAGGATTTTACTCTATTTTGGTAACTGCTGTATCTCAAGTATCAAGAGCAGTGCTTGGCCTTTAATAGCTACTTGGCAAATGCTTGTTCAATGAGTGAAGAGCAGGTGAACCCTATAAAACACAGGGAAATTAATTAAAAGTTTGCAAACTGAACATCCAAAACTTGCAGAGGCTTTCCTGGGAGGATTGAGCTTCCAGAATGGTGTAGGCAGGCTTGTGCAGTATATGCAGGAATCCTAAGGAAGTCCTGGGTGAAGGGACCTCGCTAAGAAAGAACTAGCTAAACTTGGTGTGGTGACGCACTCTGTAATGCCAGCACTTGGGAAGCCGAGGCAGGAGGACCACTGTAAGCTCAAGGCCAGCCTGCACTACATAGTGAGACCCTGTTCTCCCCTTCCCACCCCCCCCCAAAAAAACCCCTCACAAACAGAATTGACGTGTACAGGTTGCTCCATGGAAGTAAGTAGCCCCCTGCTTAGTAAATCCTTCAGGCCAACTCAGCAAGCACTGCCTGTGGGAACAGAAATCCGTTGGTGGTCGCCCAATCAGTCGCTTACTGATCCAGTAATGGTTTAGCACCTCTGGTAAACATCTCAGTGTTTGAGCACTTAATATGCTTGGGATGGAAAATAGATCTTTGCTCACGTGATGTTTATAGTGTGAAGGATGAATGCACAAGCCAGGCTTGCTGAGGAGTGAACCCAGGACGTGGAGGCCAGAGAGCAAAGTGCTGAGCACAAGCGGATAGGATGGGGACTGGGGATCCACATGCTCCGCCAAGCGCTCACGAGCCCGGGGAACCTTGAGCGGACATAGGAAGGCAGGGCAGGAGCAAGGCAGGAGCATCTTTGGGTAAGCGCCTGAGGCGGAGGAAAGAACAAGTAGAAGAGCCTCCTCAGGTGAGCAATGCTCCAGGAACATGAGGCCCCTTAGTGTCAAGTTTGATCAGGTTTCCATGGAAAAGGAAACGTGCCTTGAAAGGCAGGAGACTGGAGGGAGCAGGCTTGGTGGGGAAGGACCTGGATACTTGGGGCTTGTTTGATTTGGGGAATTTTCTTCCCTACCAACCTGTAAATGATGGAGTCAGGTGGGCAGTGGAAGTACAGGGGAGCAGTCCACACTGCAGCTGTCCTTGTGGGAGCTGCCGGCTTTCCATGTGGCTCTCAGGCCCTGAGAGAAGGAGGGATCATTGGGATTCGGGGCTGTGAACACAGGGTTGAGGCACAGGGTGCTTCGATGAAGAGACTAGGAAGCTGAAGTGGAGCCAGCTGAAGAGATGGAAAGAGCTGGGTGTTGAGGGGATACGGGGAGAACCACACGCTACGGCTAGGTGGAGCAGCATGGTGTGGAGGATGCGGCCAGGGTGGGACAAGAGCAGTTTTCATGTAGTGCTGAGATCAGGCTCTGCGTGGAGCTTGTTCCACAACTGAGGGGGTGGGGTGAGGATGGGGGTGGGGGATTGGGAATGGGGGTGGGAGGCTTTTTCCTTTCTTCCTCTTAAGAAGAGATAGTCAGCGATGGCCAGGCCAGTGTCCAGCTCCTCTAATGTGGGAGACAGAGGCCAGGGTGAGCCAGAAGAGAGTTCTTTGGAGGAAATCAGACATCAGAGCGGGGGAGGTAGAGTAAGCCTTCATTTAGTAAAGAAGATGCACACACAGGACAAAAATAGATCTCTGTTTTCAAAAGAGGCAGGAGCATCCAGATGAGAAGCACACTGAGCCTGATGGAGAGAGCTGTGCCTCTGGGAGGTCAATTAGGAGCCTCTTATTGTAGTGTCGCCTGGGGAGTGAACATAGGATTTGGGCAGCGAAAACGGGAGAAAAGGAGAGCCACAGCCAATGGAAAAAGTAGCTTCCCCTAGTCATGTGTAATAGCTGTTCTTTGTAGAAAAGTTTAAAATATAGAAAAATATATTTAAAGGACTATCAGTCACCTTGCTGCTGCAGCAGATCCTAACATCCAGGAGTGTGTGCCTCCAGTCTCTTTCCTACACACAGTATTTTTAAACAAAATTGAGGTTCTATTGTATGTGCCACTTTATAACTTTTTTTGTCTTTAACCATATAAAAACTTCCAAGTTTTTAAGGATTCTTTGAGAAAACAATTTTGACAACTCACTAAGATGTAATTTACATTCAGTAAGATATGTACAGCTGGATTTCCATCTAAATTGACCTTTGCCATGTATACAGACACCTGGGTAATCATTATTTTGATTTGTATTATTGTAGTTTGACTTTTCTTGTTGACTTTCAGAGTAATGGAATCACACAGAATCGACTCTTTCAAATCTTCTTTCTCTCAGCATAATACTTACAAAAATTTATCTGTTGCTATGTTTATCATTAGTTCATTTTCATTGTTATTTAATATTACCCTATGTAACATAGTATTAAATCTATATAGAGATGCACCAAAATTTACTGATCCATTCTCCTAATGATGAACATTTGGAGTGTCTCTGTGTGTGTGTGTGTGTGTGTGTGTGTGTGTGTGTGTGTGTGTGTGAAGGAGAAATGAAGTTTCTGTAAGTACTCTTCTCTTATTGTGTTGTTTTGATTTCTCCAGGAGAAGAATTGCATAGAATTGTTGTACATCTAACTTCATAGAAGATGCCAAGCAGTTTTCCATAGTGGTTGTTCCATTCATAATTATGAATAACCAAATGATATTACTGTATATTTTGAACCAAAACCAGGTACTAGAGGTTTTTAGGAAGTATTGCAGATAGTAGTGATGAAGGCCCGGTGAGGTAGCTCAGCAGATGAAATGCCTGCTTGAGAAAGTGCAGGGACTGGGGTTCGATCCCTGGCACCACATGCCCATGCAGGCCCTGTACCAGCATGCCCCCAGGCATGCTGAGCCAGCCACTGAAACAGGGTGTGGTGGTGCATGTCTATAATTCCAGCACTGGGGAAGCTGAAAGCAGAATCACTATGAGTCCAATCTGCATAGTAAGAACCCATACCAAATACATTAAAAGAAAATAATTAATAAGAATAAGAATAGTGATGAAGTCCTTGGTGGTGTATCCTTGTCATGGTAGAAGCTATTTTTGGGGGTCAGATTAACCTAACCTTGTATATTTTATCATTTGGTAAGAAAGTGGTTACACTTAGCACCAGTAACTGGTTAAATTGTGCTGTAGCTTGGATCTGGAGTAGCTCCTAAACATTTGTGTGTTAAGGCTTGTTCTCAGCATTTCAGTACCAGGAGGTGTGGGACATTTTAAGAAGTGGGGAATGAGTAGGGGTGGTCTTAGTCACTGGGTGTGGGATCCCTTACCCCACTCACCTCCAGTACTCACTCATATTGTGGGAAATGTCTGGAGTCTGAAGTACAGTTTGTGTTAAGTCAGTGACCAGCTTGAGAGAACTGTCACTCTGAGGGACAGTGGTACAGCAGTGCTTGGAGAAATGTGGCACGAGCTGCCAGGCACAGCCCTTCCCTGACTCCTCAGCTCTGCCCAGTGGAGATGGAGAGCACAAAGGCTGAGCAAGACCAACGTGCCTTATCAAGACTAGGGAGGGGACAGAGCTCTTTCAGTGAAGTTCCTGCTTCGCCATGCTTTCCAAATAGAGAAGAGTGCTGTGAGGGAGGGAGACTATTACAGTCAGATCTGTGGCTGCAGAAAGCCCTCTGGTTCTGTAGCACACTCATGTGGGAGAAGCTCTCAAGGGTCTTCAGGTGAAATCTTCAGGCTCTGCTGTTGGAGGTTCACAGATGGGTCCAAAACGTGTCCTTAAGAGGGTGAACCAAATCTCAGTGTATCAGTTCTTTTTTTTTTTTTCCCCCAAGGGAAAGGGTCTATTCTTCTGCAGGAGTTATCAGAGCTTTTAAGCTGCCCATGATCCAACAGACACTAAGATTTTCCCAGAATGGGCTACACATAGTGTGCTAAATTGAAGAAATCCTGGGATGATGCAATGGCTTCATGGCCTTTGCCTGAGATTTTTTTTTTCTTCTTCTTTTTTTTTTTTGGTGGAAGTTTGATTCTTTGGTTCAAGCATTAGCTTACTTCTTACCTCCTTTTTTTCTCTTGGCTATTTGCTTATTTTCCATCATGAGCTTATTTTCCCTGCCTCCTTGGTTCATTTGAATTTTCTTATTTCTTTTCTTTACCCACACCTCCCTTCTCCTATCTCTGATGTTAATAGATGGGAGGGGTGTGGTTAGTCATGGTGGGTGGGCAAGTAGGTGAGACTGCTTGATTTAGCTTTCTAACGCTCATTCCTACCATTCCATATGTTATGATTGGTGTCTAGTTGTTCTCCCAAAGCATCATGCAATCATGGGGTGGGGACTTCTAGAGTTTGAGCTTAACTCATGATCTACTGGGATTATGGGTGATCCAAGGATGAGATAATGGGTCTGAGTACTGCTGGGATTATGGGTGTGGTCTGAGGCAGATATCCTGAGGCAGAGAGCCTGAATGTAATATAAGAGAGATAGAGAAATACACTCTCTGTTGCCCTTGTTGCCTCTGTTGCTCCTGTTGTTCTGCCTCCATGAACTGGATGCTTTCTGTCATGTACCCCTCTGCCTTGGAGCCAGCTGAATATGGACTGAAACCTCCAATAACTATGAGCTAAATAAACTTTTCCTTTTTTCATCTTGAGTGTCAGGTATTTGTCCCAGCAATGAGAGAAGAGTATTTGAGACAGACTATATTAGAATTTTATTTTATTTCCGGGACCGGGGCTTGAACTCTCAACCTTGCACTTGCCAGGCAGGCACTTGCACCATAGAGCTATCTCTGTGACCCTATGTGAGAATTTTAAAACCCATTTTGAGCCTATATCATCTGTATGTCATCTGACTGTAATAAAGCATGATGAACAACACACCAGGGAGATAATGTTAATGTTCTTGAGAAACTAATGGAAAATATGAGGTACTGAGAAAAAATGGCCATTCAGACTGGTTAAATATTATGGCGTAAAGGACCCATTTAAAAGTAATGCTATTGGGAGCTGGGCATGGCGTCGCACACCTGTAATTCCAGCACTCAGGAGGCTGAGGCAGGAGGATCAGTGCGAGTTCGAGACCAGCCTGGGCTACAAAAGTGAGCTCAAGGCCAGCCTCAACTGCATAGCGAGACCCTGTCTCAAAAAGACAAAAAAAAAAAAAAAAAAAAAAAAAAAAAAAAAAAAAAAAAGTAATGCTATTTATATAATCAAAGTGAATCCCATTTCTCTGCAGATGAAATAATTATGCTCAGCAAGAGTAAATACCTTGACTTTTGCTAATTACAGTACTTTTTCACAAAGTAGCTTTTAAAAAGTGTTTTAAGTGCTGCCTATTTTAAAGTTGCCTCCAAGATTACATGTTCAAAGATCACCTTTTAATCTGAATTTTTGAGAATGATGTAATTCTGCCTCGTATTTCAGCATGACAGAATTCAAACACCACAGTGTAGAGTTTACAGAGAGTCTGTTTTAATCTTCCTTAGGAACACATTTCATAATGAGTTCTGGCCTAAGATACGATCCTGGTTTTCATCACAATTTTCCATCCCACTCTTAGCTGAGATAGGGTACAGAATCCAGTGACTTTTGGCTGTTTTTTATCTAGTGTTTGTAGTTTCACATGAATTGAATAGGACTGAGGATAGGCATTCATTGTGAGAAAAAGGCCTCTGTGGACCAGCTCAACCCTGTAAGCCACACGCTCTCTCTCTCTGATGAAGGCCATCGGTCATATTTTTGTACTTGTTAGGAAGACAGACACCCATATGTATTGATTAAGTTCTCTATAGGAATAGCATCAATAGTGTATATTTATGTGTCATTTAATTCATATGGCAACTATCTCTCTATACATATGTCGATGAAATGGCCTCTCGTAACTAGGCTCTCAGGATCACAGGTGAGTGAGTCTACAAGGTTTGTCTATGTACTAGAGAGTTGGAGGGTCGGTAGCTGCTCAGTTCAAGAGGGTGGCAGCCTCAGAATAAGAGTCTGAGGGTGAGGGCCGAGAAGCTTCCTGGAGAGTCGCTGATGTGAGTCTGTTTTGAAAGGCTGAAGGCACTGGAGTCTGAAGTCCGCTGGTGATGGCAGCAGCAGAGAGGGGACCCAGTCAAGCAGCACTGAGCTTCCAAGATGGGCCCACTTCCTTCTTTGTCTCCTCTTTGTTCTGTTCAGACAGCAAGGCTACCGGATGGTACCATCCTCAATTAGAGCAGAGCTTCTCCTCAGTCTGCTGGCCTACGTGCTGGTCATCTTTGTCTCTAGGAACAGCCCATAGGCACATCAGAGGAGCACATTACTAGTTTCCTAGGCATCATTTACTCTGTTCATGTTGACGGTTGAGCTGAAGCATCAGTGGCTCTTAGGGTTGTATCTGTCAGTGTATTTAGGACAACACTGGTCATTAAAGACATAAAAATGTGACTTTATTCCTCATTTAGATCACCAAAAATTTCTGTATTAAGTATCACTAAGTGTTTTACATCACTAACTTACTTACTTGCTTATAGTTCTGTAGAGCAGCAGGCTGGGTTGGGCTCAGCGAGGTGCTTTTTCTACTGCTCTCCCCAGGCTTCTCTCTTGTTACTGAGTCATTTTATACTCAATTATAATTCGATGAACTAGATGGACGCTGCCTGTTAACGGATACCCTTATTCTGTTCCACATGACCTCTCGTCCTTCAGTCAGCTGTACTGGGCTTTTAATCTGGTAGATACAGGGCAGAATTCTGAGGAGGAGAGAATGGTGGCTACAGAACCCCTTGAGGGCAAGTCTCAGATGTCTCACAGTGTCACTTCTTTTATAGTCTCTTGGCTATAGCAATAGGCCCAGGATCTCATCACAGACAGCAAGCATCTCATCACCTCAGCATCTCATCACAACTAGGACAAAAACAAAATTTCCACATGATCCTATATGGTCTGGTGCTGCCTGCCTTTCTCTGTGGTCTGGCATACTTATACCAATGTCTCTATTCCTTCACTCCCTTTCTGTTACTCACACTTACCTGCCTTGTGTTCCCCACCCAGAGCACTCCCTCCTTGATATGAGCTCCTCCTTGCCACGCAGATCTCATTTTTTAGATGCCATTTCTTCAGAATGCTTAAAGTTGCGTTTCCATTTCCTTTATAGCTCTTTATTTTGTTACTCTTTTTACTTTTAACACTTTGATTTGTCAACCTCCCAAATTACCTTCTTTTTGAAATATATGCTTATCCTATGTATCTATCTGTCTATCTATCTATCTATCTATCTATCTATCTATCTATCTATCTATCTATCTATCATCTCTGTCTACCTATCCATTTCCTCACTAGGATGCAAGTTCTTTGAGAACTCCCTGTCATCTTCTTCAGGGCTTTGGGCAAATGCTACCTTCTTGATCAGCCCTTTTCTGACCATGCTGCTGAAAAGAACACCTGCTCCTGCTCCCAGCTGCCTTCCTTCTTTTTTTATGAGTTACTCTACCTGTATTTGTCTTACTGCCTATCTTCTCCATTAGAACGTAGCCCCCCCCCAAAGGGCAGAGATCTGGTTCTTTTTGATGTGCTCCTTTCCCTGCTATATCTCTAGTACCTAGTACTGTATCTAGCAGAGGACAGGTGTTTGTTAAATATGTGTCAAATGAATGAATGAATGTGCTTCAGACTAGGTTACTTGGTCTACATAAAACATCAGATTTATTTGCTATTTCTCTGGAAATACAGCCATGCACTGTGACAGTCTCTCTGACTCACACTGATCATACATTCTTTTTTTTTTTAAATTTTATTCATTTGGTATAGGGTCTTACTACACAGCTCAGACTCATAGTGATCCTCTTGTTTCAGTCTCCCCAAAGCTGGGATTAAAGGTGTGTGCCATTATGCCCAGATTTGGTGGCTGGCTCATCATGCCTGAGGCTAGAATAGCATATGGTACTGGGGATTGAACCCGGGTCCTTTTGCTTGCCTCGACAGGCACTTAGATCGCTGAGCTATCTCCATGGTCTGGTCATACACTCTAATGAGGGTTACATCTTTAGCACAGCCAATGTAAAAAAAAAAAAAAATACAAAAATTATCACTGGATCCATGCAGTTATCTTGTAGAAAACACTTGGGAAATCTGGGAGATTTTCCCAGAGAAACAGGGGGAGTTCCAGTGGTGGGGGCCTCGGATCAACTCTCCAAACTCCTGCCAGAGGGCTGGAGTCAGAGCAGTTGGTTAATTACTGAGAAATTCCAGGAAAAAGGAAAGAGCTGCATTCTAAGTAAGCATTTATCAGCACACACCATTGATGGATCTGTCCAAAGGTCCCTGTTGCAACTCATTTTGGCAACGCTTGTATAAGACTGAGGCAGCAGCAAGTGACAAAGGTTTTATTTATCCCTTGTGATCATCTGTTGACTTTCAAAGGGCTCAGGCCCCCAAAACAGCAGCTTAGCTAACCCTTGGGAAAGGGAAAAGCAATGTCTTGGGAGGTCTAAGGTGCCCCCAGCCCCTTGCTGCTGTTTGTATGCCTGCACTGAGCCACAAGAAGGAGGATGGGTTCCAAGCCACTGTTTTAGGTCAGACTCTGGCTACAATTTAAAAAAATTGCTAATTTGAAAGAGTTCATATTCACTTTTTCTCAGATCGAAGCAGACTTTTTTATATACTCCATCCTCTCCTCCATTCCACAACCTTGTGAGCCAGGTGTTATTTTTCCGATTTTCTACTTAAGAGACTGAGATACACAGAGATGAGTAAGTAGCCCAAGATCACAGATGAACAATAGAACCAGGATTCCAGTCCAATTATGTTGGGCTATGAAAATCTCTGCTCTTTCCCTGAATTATGGTGTCTCCTAGTGGAAAAATTTCTTTCTCTAAAGCACTCATGATTTCTGTCCCTGGGCATTCAGACAACAGCGATGGTGACAGCAGTAGTAGCGACATCAGGTGTTTCCCCACCAGTCACAGTAGGAGTTGCTCTGTCATTTGCGAGCACAGATGTGGAGGAAAGAAGAAAAACTTCTGTTCCTGCTTTTATATGCAAATAAAGACCATGGACATAATGCATTTAATTTTCAGAGGCTGCGAAGTGTGATGAGGAACGTGACTGGAACAAGACAGAGAACATCAGCAGCACGTGGAATGTGGCAGGTTCAGGGGGGTTCCACAGAAGGCTTCACTTGGAAGGCAGCACCGGAGAGAAGATGGATTCAGGGAAGGACATGGATGCCTGCAATGGAGTGTTCGAGGCAGAGGGCAGTTGGTGCAGAGGCCCTGGGGTGTCAACATGCCTGGTAGGCTTGAGGAACGTCAGAAAGATTACGGTGACTAGAGAGATGAAAGTAAAAGAGGATGGTAGGTGGGAGGTTGGGTGAAATGGAAGGTGGACCTGGAGGCCACCGAGACCTGGTTCTTACCCTCAGTGAAAAGCAGGGGGCACATGTTTGTGCCGGGTGGGACCCAGCTTACACAACAAGAGGATTCCTCCAGCTGTATTCTTGAGAAGGACAGTCAGACCAGACAGGACTCTCCTTCGGTCAGCTGACAGATGGTAGCAGCTTAGGGCAGGGTGGCAGTGATGGGGAGGACAGGGACAGTGTTCTGAACTGGATTCGTTGAGACTTGAGAGAAAGAGGGGTATCAGAAAGGTGCCAGACACATAACATGTCCTTAGTAAACAGTTGTTGGATCAGTAAATGAAAGAGAATGTACTGAAAGGCCTGTGGGAGAAACACATGGACCAATGTTAGGTTAATTATTATTGAGCTAAGGCTACTGTGGAGGTGAGTGGCTTTGGGGGAAACCTCATTTGCCAGGACAACTACTTGGCTTTACTCAGATTGTCATTTCTAGCTGTTCATGCAGTGGAATAAGGAGGACATCCCCTTGGAGTGGCCAGCCTCTGGTGCTATGTGCACTTTTGCAAGTCGGTAACACCTGGATCACTTATGTAAGCACTGACTTGTAAATGAGGAACACCTGCTCATTTACATGTCTCCTTAGGGCGCTTCTTTGCAATATGAATCACATCATGGCTGAAGCTGACAGTGAAAACAGACAGAGAACACAGAGCTGGGAAGACTTTGTTCTAATCTTGGGTCAGTGAATTGATACATAGAGGCTCTCAGAATGGGCCAGAGCAAAGAGGGACAATAACCTTTCTTGTCATTATCCATAAATTTCTCCATTTCCTCCTACTTTCCTACTTCTTTCCAGCCTGGTTCCCTCCTGGATTCCTTCCTTCTTCCCTCTCTTGCTCCTTCTCCTCTTTTCCTTCTTCTCCTCCTCCACCTTCTCCTTCTTCTCTACTACATTTATTTTACAAATGTTTTCTAGCAAGTGCTATATTACGAGTACATGTACAGATATGTCTATATCTATATCTGTCTCTGTATCTGTATCTATATCTATATATATCTATATCATCTATATATATCTATGTCATCTATATATCTGTGAGCTAAATAAAAAAAGCCAAATAAAAAAAATCATTCACATGGCTGGAGTGTAGCTCAGTGGCAGAGCTCTTGCTAAGCTTGCAAAGCCCCGAGTTCAGTCCCCAGCACTTAACAAAAAATTGAGAGGAAATAGCATCATCTGAGCTCCTCAGGCTTTTGGGCTCCCTTTTTCTCCATGCTAACATGGGTTGGTCTGATGGCATGTGATGCAGGAAATCCAGTGTTTTTGCCTCAGGTATCTGAGGCTTCCGACTGGGCACTTTTTCTTTTCTTTCCTGCTCTCCACATGTTTGCTGTTCTGTCATCTTGTCCCTCCCTTTCTGCATTTCTAACTGGATTTGCAGCAACCATTCCGAGAGCACTCATGAACACAGTATAGAAGAGATTCTTCCCTGTCTTTAGGGTGTAGTCATCTCTCTTGGCAACTCCATCCCTGGTGGTCATCTAGGCTTTGAGTTGTACTCTAAATGCGTAGCGGGGATCTGGACCACCCTCCATGGAGCGGGAGACAAGGGCCTAGAGAGGATTTGGGGAACATGGGGCTGCGTGCCGCACTTGCTCAGGGATTGGATGCAGAGTTTTGGTGAGTGACAGAGGTTGAAGGATGACTCCAAAAGTTTTGGTCTGAGCAACAGGAAACCTAGTTAGCAAATATAACTCATGAATAAGTCAGAATAGTTTTACAGGGGCTGGCAAGATAGCTCAGCAGTCTGAAGCGCTTGCTTAGGCGAGCTTCGGCAACCACAGGGACCGAAGTTGGATCTCTGGCACACATGCTGTGCCATCCCCACACCCAGGGCAAGCTGAGCCGGCCATAAATAAATACATAAATACGTAAGTAAAGTTTAAATCAGAATAGCTGTAAAATATCTAAACTATAGGAAGACAACAGTTGCCTTTAGCTCTTACAACTTAAAAATAATGGTTAACATTTTTCCTTTTTACCATATAAACAAATAAACATAATTTTATATATTGAGTATATATTTACCCTGCTTTAAAAAAAAAAACTCGGCACGAATGAAAATACCTCTGGCTGGTGTTATGCAACACTTTTCTCTTTTTCTGGTGTGCTGAGCATTTAGTTATGTCCACTAAAAGGCTTTTTAAAAAACTGGTAATAGATGCTGTGACAACACTTTGGGTCTCATCTCTGCTGTTTGGCATGTAGGTGCTTTTTGGTTTTGTTCCATCAAAATGATGCTGCAATCTTTTTATGTAAATAAATACATATGTGTCTGATGATTTCACCACAAGAAATCGGTAAATGTAAAATCAATGAGTCAATATTTTTTTAAAGTGCAAATAAAGAAGTTATTGATTATTGATAATTTCTCAGCATTAGATCTAACACACGGTGATGATAAGTTAAAGGTTAAGGTCCCCAAACAAGCATTTAAACACTCAGTTTCTTACCAGACTTCTATTTTTTATTTTTATTTTTTGAGACAGGTTCTCACTAGGGGGTCTATGCTGGCTTTGAACTCATTGTGTAGCTCAGGGTGGCTTTGAACTTGTAGCAGTCCTCTTACCTCAGCTTCTTGATTGAGTACTGGGATCACAGACATCTTGCTAGACTAAAAACCTGTGCCTACTTCTCTTCCAACTTCAATTAAAACGAAAGGGATAACTATTACCAATCTGTGTAAAGGAGTAGAAAAAACTTTGGAAACCAGTGGTTATGAAATCTCTTTTAGTTCGGTGTCCTATATTTCATAAGTGAAGGATTTCTCTTTCTACCATCCTTGTGCCTGTCTCTGGTATGCTGTTTTCAGTATTAGATATTTGTACAACTGAGAGTGGTATCTAAACACAGTGTGTATCTCCCCAGATGTAAGCCTTCTTACCTGCTGAGGACGACACTTAGAGTAACTAAAAAGAATTGAAATTCAGTTACACAGTTGGGGATTCCACATATGCTGGGTTGGCCAGTGTGGGAATGAAGCCCAGTCTCCTGTGGGTGGGCTAAGCTGGCACAGTCTGGTTGTATTGTTTGCTCTCTGATTTGGTTCCCATGTGACTCTGCTGTTTCCATGGAACACAAGTCTGCCATTGGGTGATTTGCTCAGGTACCCCTTTCTTCCTGTCCCTCTGCATGCATTCATCTCATTCAGTATAAATTGTTGGTTGCTTAATTTTTGACATGTGAAACATTATATTAATGTAAGCATGGAGTCCATCCAAAAGATGCATTCTGGAAAGTGTTGCTACTTGGCCCATCCCTACCACCCCATTTCTCTTTCTTCTCCTTTGACCTTCTTCCCACCCCTCTTTCCAGGTAAATCTAGCTTCTAGATCACCCCTCCTGCATTTCTTTAAAATAAATGAGCAAAGATAGGGATGTGTCTTTTCTGATACCCTTCTTTGTTATTATGAACCCTCTTGTACTTTACCTTCTCTTATCCAGTAATACATTCCCACGATTACTCCTTATTGGCACACGGAAGTCTTTTTCATTGTTTTATACAACAGCACAATGCTGCATTGTGTGAACAATGATAGTTTATCAAACCGGTGTCTCAGATATGGGCATTTAGTTGTTCAATATTTTGCAGTTACAACAGAAAAAGGAAAGACAGTGAGTTTGTGTGTGATGGGTGGTAGCATATTTTCAGGGTAGATTTTAGAACTAGAACTATTGGCTTAAAAGATAAACATGAGTGTAGTTGTGTAATGTATTGATGGATTCCTTTCTAAAAGAATTTAATCAATGTGCTTTCTCACCGGCAACATCTGAAGGACTTGCCTTAAATATAGTCTTACCAATACAAAGTGGTATTGCTTTTTAATTTTTGTCAGCCTGGTCACCAAGAAATGCTCCCTGTTGAAATTCTGACTCCTGTGTCCCCACCACCCAGAAAGATGTCTGAGTTCTTTAGTCCTTTCACAGTGACCTGAAAACTATATCCAGGCAGTAAAGCTGGAAAATTAAAGGCTCATCTCATTTGTTTCACTTTTCTCGGGGATGCTGGTCTTAAATCCTTTTACTCAAAGCCTAAAAAACATCACTTTGCATTGCTTCTAACTAGTCTAACTTCTAGTTAAAGGCAAGAGTATAAGATCAGTGTCTGCTGGTCATGGCTTGAAGTGTAACTTGGTCTAACACTCATTTAACAGAGATGACACAGATAGGAAATCAGCAAACATCAGCAAAACAATAGGAAAAAAAATTCTGGGCTGAATACTACATGCTCTTAAATTGAAAGAGTCAGGAGCAGAGGAGGCCAGAAAATCCATTTTGTGAAAAACTTTATTTCTTAAAAGTTAAAGAGAGAACATAGTTAATGTCTAGAGAAGGAGAAAAATGAAAAGAGAATGCCAAGTTTTCTATGGAAGAAGTAGAAGAAGAAGAAGAGGAAGAAGAAGAAGAAGAAGGAGAAGAAGAA
>PVJA010033624.1:0-23148 GCA_004027025.1 Myocastor coypus | reverse complement strand
ACTGGATGAAAGACAGCCTCTTTAATAAATGGTACTGTTAAGTGCTATTTTCCCAAGGAAGTGAAACTTGATTTGGCTACTAGGTGAGTGTGAGGAGGCAGGAATGGAAAATGGTAAGTTTGTGCCATGACTAAGGATGGACTCAGTGAAAAAAGAGGTATGCTGTCTTTGTCAGTGGGGAGTGGACACAGACTGGGATCTTTCACTTTATTTTCCCCCTGGGGTTGACAGTCTGCAGTGAAATACTAGGAGGATGGGATTTGGGATTTCTTCCTTCCTTCCTTCCTTCCTTCCTTCCTTCCTTCCTTCCTTCCTTCCTTCCTTCCTTCCTCTCTCTTTCTCTGTCTGTCTGTCTGTCTCTCTCTCTCTCTCTGTCTCTTTCTTTCTTTTAATGTATTTAATACAATGTACAGGATCTAAAGGGTACCCTACCTAGATAGGACTCCTAGTGATTCTCTTGTTTTCAGCTGATCAAGAGTTGAGATTACAGGCATGCACCACCACGCCCGGTCTCCACTGCCCTCTCAAGCACCCTGGGTGTAGGGCTGACTCGGCAGGCTGTAAGCAGGCACTTTAATCTGCTGAACTGTCAGGATGGCCCTGCAGTTCTATATTTATGATACTCAAGTGGAAAATATCCAATGAGACATAGTGCGGGGTCAGTGAAGAGCTTGTAATGAACAGATAAAGTGACCTATGTAGACACCATTTGAAAACTTTTAACATTAACAGAAGAAGGCAAAACTGGATATTGGAAGTAGGTTTGCAGAAATAGTATACAAGTAAGCAGAGAGAGTTTATTACTGGATGTACATTTTGGTACAGGGCAGCGGTTCCAAGATTTTATCATGTGATTCAGGAGGTCTGTGAGGATCTGAAAGTTTGTATTAGTAGCAAGTTCCCAGATGCTTATTATGTGGCTGGTTTTAGAACGAGGCTTTGAGATGCATTGCTCTTTAGGCTTAAATACCCTGCTCAGGCTAAGAGGTTTGGAAAACCAGTCACCACTTTCTAGTATGGACTCCAGTATTTTCAGTTTCTTGCCTACATTAAAAGCAATTCTCAGGATCTTGGGGAGAGAACTCAGTGGCTCATTGGCAAGCACATGGGTTTGATTCCAGGCCCCCCACGCAGTGAGGTCTCAGCCCCTGATCCTTGACTATACCTACAGTGTGGCCCTAGAACTGGGTGTGGTGGCTCATGCCTGTAATTCCAGCACTTGGGAGATTGAGACAGGATCCTGTGAACTCAAGACTAGCCTGGGGGCTTCCCAAGTGATCACAAGGCCAGCCAAAACTGCATATGGAGACCCTGCCTGAAAAAATAAAAAAGGCAATATTTAGAATATTATCGAAGAAGTAAACTTAGTTAAGAGCCTTAAAGTCTAACAATGGAGATTGATCTTGATTACACCTATATACTGAGAGCCTGCGCAATCACTGTCATCAATAAGTGGGCTTTTCTTAATACAGAACTGTGAACAATAACAGAGTCCCCTGCCAAAGTTGTAAGCCCTGTCTTCTCCCGTCTAGTACAGCAATAGAATTAGTTGTGAATGTTTCCAGCTAGGTGGAAAAAATAGATACCGATCAACATAAGCTAACAAGATGACTGATGGGATTGGTTCAGCAGCTGAATGACATCAGCATTCCTTCTCATCTTTTCTGACCTTTTCCTATAGCCTGGCACCTGGGCCTTCTGAAAAATATTGCATATGTCCTAGGAAAAAATGTTTGTTGGTTAGTGTTCCATAGATGTCTGCAGGTGCTGTTTGTCCTTGCTCAGCAGCTAGGTAGAGAATCATCCTAGTCTTCTTGGTTGCCTGTGGGCGCACTAGAGTCTAGTGTCATACACACATGGGTCCTGGAGTAAGTGAGGATGTGTAAGCACACTGGAGCTCAGTACTTCAGGCTCCTGATGTTCTTACCAAGATTTGGTAGATTTTCTTGAATAGTTCTTTCCCATTTGCTGAATGGCTTTAGGATCATTTCCAGAGATTACATTTTTATAGCATTTTTAGCACTTGAATGGTTGTTTAACTGCAGAGAGTCCACAGTACTCATGCTACCATTCTAGAAGTTCATTTCCCATGTATATTTTTAATACTAAGAGCATTTTCCTACTCTTTTATGTGGGCAAAGGAAATTAAAACAAGGTCAGTGAAATCATGGATGTTTACTAATAGCATGTGAAAAAAGCTAACCTTCAAGATAAACACCATCTAAGCAAAGACTTGTAGAAAATACATCTTCTGATTTTATTTATTTACATTTTATTTTCATTAGTACATGTTTATAGTACATACGTCCTATAACTATCTTAAGGAGTGGTACATGTACATGGTACAATTTGTTTCTTCTTTAAAAATCCTCTTCCCATCCTTTCCTTGAGGCCTGTAAGTAAATGACCATTATAGACTATCAAAATAAACATCTTTGTTTTATTTTTGTAATAAACAGACTTAGGAAAAAATGAACTTTACATTTGCAAAATGTTGAATAAGCATAATTTTCACTTAATTTTGTGGCAACTAATATGAAAAACCATTAATGTTTCCCTTAATTTACATTTTCTACAAATGTAATTTTAATATACTGCTTTTAAATTCTCAAAAACACTGAATTCATCAGCTTTTTACTTAAAATTTCCAAAAGTTGAGTTGCTATTAAAATATATGACCTAAGAATTAAGACATTATGAAAATTTTGAAGTTCAATAATTTAGTTTTGAAGCAAACGAAAATGATATGTGGATTTAACTCTGGGGGCAATTTAATATTCAAAGATCAGTTTCATTAAATCCAGTGATTTACTGAGTCCTCTACACACTCTAGTTGTAAGAAATTTCCCAGAGAACCTGGTGAGAACCAATAAATATGTGGTCAATATTAAGTCTGTGCTTGGATTAAATAGGACATGGTAGTAACTAGTCTTAATAATGTGATTTGTAATTTCTAAGTTACATACTTAAATCCTGTGAACTCACGTGTACTAGACTCATGATTACAACTGGTAGAAAGAACAGTTTTGCTCAACTTAAGGGTTAGGGGTGAGCTCCAAGGATTGCTGTCAGGTAGCACAGTTTTTTCTCCCTTTCGATCCATGCAAGGTTGGCTCCACAGCCCATGTGGCCATCAGTATCTGACGCTGTACAGTTCTTTTATGTGAAATGACATGGAAGTGTTTGCATATAACTGACATGCATCTTCCCATAGACTTGGACTCTAGATTACTATACTTATACCTAATATGAGGTAGTGCTATGAAAGGGTAAGTACTATGAACATATTAGTTATATTGTATTCTTTAAGAAATAGCACCAAGAAAAAACTGTTCTTGTTCAATATAGATAGAGATTTCTTCTCTGAATACTTTTTCTCTGAAATTGGTTGGTTGGAGGATGAAGGTTCTGCTGATATGGAGGGCTGACAGCATAACTGCTAAAGGCTAGTTGATGTGCTTTCCTGCGCTTACCAACTCTCCTGTGAGACTGCCTGTATAACTCACTGATCAGGCTAAACTTGAAAGAGCTGGACTGTAGAATTTGTAGGTAGCTGACGGTCACTGCAGAAGGAGAGCCTGGGAAGATGGCAGTCCTTCCAATTCAGTTGTTTAGCTGTACTGCCCGCAGCCTCCCTTATGATCAGGGTTTCTGATGAAATTGCAGTTTCAGAGAAATATAATAATCCTCGAGATAAGATATGAAGAGTCCATATAGAAATTTCATTTCATTCTTGATAGTTACGCCTGGATAGTTTTCATAATAAGTAATGAATAGCCAACGTACTGCAGCCGGAGAAACATGAGATGGCCACTGCTTTTGAGTCTTCATTCTTTTGTAGCTTTTATTTCTAAACAGTGTATCTAGAATTGTAAAAGAATCTGACTTCTCTGCATTTATTAGAACCATTTGCCTGGATATCTGATAACTGTTAATAGAAACAGGTGTGGAAGTCTATTCGCCTTTCTTAAGACAAGCGCTAGAATTCTCTGTCCCAGGGGGACTTTCATGTCACATTTCTGTAGCTGCTGCCTTTGCTTCTTGTTTTGTATAATTCTTGTTGCGGACATCACTGCTGCTCCTTCCTGGTGTCTAGAAACTTCTTACATCAGTGTTGGTGTATTTCAAAGTCATTGTCTTTGTTCAGGTATAGCGACATAGCATGGAATAGGCAGATTAAAGAATCCACATTTATTTTATGCCATTCTGAAGCCTGAAAGATACAAGACCAAACTATTTCATATTCAGTTCTTTATGAGATGGTAATTTCTTCCTCTGTTCTCATATGGTGAACAGAGCAGGTTCTGATGTTTTTCTCCTACCACTAATCCTACCTAGGGAATGTTCTCATGCCTTCATCTAAACTTTCCTAAAGGCCTCCATTCTAACACCATTACATGCTCTCAATATATGTACTTCAGTAGAATAAAAGTATTCAGTTTTTAACTAAGCAAGGTAGATCTGAGATCTTTAGGCCTTGCAGTCTTAGAGGAAATTAACCCAGAAATCTTGACTCTGTTCTGTCAGTGAGTTCACTCCATCTCACTTGCAAACTTCCAAGGTATGATCTCCATTTCTATTCTGTACTGAGGGAGTATTCACCACTGTACCTGTAATTGGTGAAGATTTCTCTGCCCTGTCTGCCAAGAGGCACAGCAGGAGATTCTGTAAATAGAATTCCTGGGACTCCGTCTGGCTCTTTTGGAGTATAGGTTCTACCTTCCCAGCTTTTAAAGATATAAACAAGGTTGAAAGTGTTATGTGCCAGTAAAGTTTCTTTCTGCTTCAACAGTTCAAGGGTTACATATACAGTGAGTAGGAAAACTAGGGAAGTTATAGCATACATTGTTTAATTTATACCTTGACCAATGAACCAGCAACAAGAAGATGAGTGGTCCTAAAAGGGATTTTTAGAGAGGGAACAAAAGTAACAGATGAGGAAAAGGAGAGATGTGGCATTGAGAGGAGAATGGTCTGTTGTATTTATTTTGTGTGAGTCAGATTTACCATGCTGAGTTGGTATTTAACTGTGGGAAGCAAGTGGAGGACCCAAGGGAGAGAATGGGGTGGTGCTTGGGGACTGTCCACTGTGGTGCAGTGTTTCTTTCTTAGGTTATGGCCTCCTCATTTTTTCTTTCCAGAGCTTAAACCTCAAAGTTTTTTTTTTTTTTTTTTTTTTTTTAATTCATTGTTGTTGTGCTTCTGGCAGCATTTGCGGAGGACCCAAGTGTCTAAAAGAAGAGGCTATGACAGTTTTTGTCTGTGTCTTCACCAACACATTCAGGATTTCCTGGGCTCTGTTAGTCGGTGTGGTTATTTGGCCCAGTGCAAACTCATGCTCTGAACAGTATCATGCACATACTCACACACTGGGTCTAGTTCTATCCAGTATGAACTTTACTTTGATTTGGTTTGTAGTGCTGGGGAATCAAACCCTGGACCTTTGCATACCCTAGGCAAACACCAAGGTACACCCCAGCCTATATATTTTACTTAAATGAACTCATAATTTATAATTCATCCATAACTTGACTTTTACACCCAATGCTGTATTTTTAAATATTCTCTTACTGTCTATCATGAAGGTGCAAATTTTGGCTTGCCTGAGCCCCCTGAGTGAGGAAGACTCATTTTACAGTCCACACAGCTTCCTTTAAACTGCTCTTTACTACAGAGCTAAAAAGTAGAGGTCAGCGTTGGCCATGGATGGTAGGTGTTGCTATGTTTCACTTGTATTTATTGTTTGATAACTGCTTTGTAGGATGACAACACATTTTATCTCTTCTACTATTTCCATTTTTGGTTCTTGAAAAATGCTGAAATACATCTTTGCTGCTATATGTTCTCACACACATGCATAAGAGTTTCTGTTCAGGTTGGCAGGAATGTACCCTGGTAAGGACAGATACTACACTTGACCTCAGCCAAGGGCTGGGCGGTGTGAGCTCATAACTTGGATGGATGGAGGAGATGCATATCCCTCATTCTTCTGCTAAGTGATTGAAAGTGGAGACTTCCTACGGTCAAATTTTGTCAAACTGGTAGGAGGGGAAATTATGTCTTGCTGTGGTTTTTTTCTTGATATGTCCATATTTTTAACATAGGGACCTATTTGTGAGAAACATGGTGATGATTATTTTCTGTATCTCTATGGTGGTAGAACTTCTCCAAATAGTCTGTCAATTATTGATGAATGTATTTTGAGTTTACTTTATGATTATGAAATGATTACAGGGATGGCTAGATAGCTCGGCGGATTATAGTGCTTACTTAGGAAGGCACAAGGACTGGGGTTCTATTACTGCTGTGCTATGCAGGCCTGTCCCTGTGGTGTGCTGAGACAGCAATGGAGACTGGACATGATAGCCTGTACCTGTAATTCCAGCACTTGGGAGACTGAAAACAGGAGGATTACCATGAGCCCGATCTGTGCAGGACCCTGTAGACCCTGTACTAAATACATAAAAAAATAACAAAAAGAAATGAAATGAATACAAACATAAGACTATTGTAATTCATGATAATTTATAATTTCTGTTATTCTCTCTACCCCTTGTAATTTTTTTTTCACTTATCTTGCCTGGTGATATTTCAGCAGCTGTGTTGTTGTTTGCTTTTTCTACATTTTGGCTGATGTTTTTTGCATTTTCATTTTAAGTTATATCTACATGTATATGTTATATGTTTCTTTTAGAGCTATTTACCTATTTATTTGGTACAGGGTCTCATGCTCAGATTCATAGTGATTCCCCTCTGCCAGCCTCCTCAGAACTGGGATTATAGGTGTGTACCACCACACCTGGTCTCGGTGGCCAGTTCAGTGCCCTGGCCTGGCACAGTGCCACAGACTCATATGGCATACAGTATCAGAGATCCAACCGAGGTCCTTGCCCTTACTAAGCAAGCGTTTACACCACTAAGCCATCTCCCCAGCCCCCATGTGAGATGTTCTATAATGAGAGTATACGTCCTTTAGAATCTTGGGGCTGTGTAGTGGGTAATTTTATGCGTCAACAGGATGGGGGTGAAGGCTTTCCAGATAGCAATTAAAACATTTCATCCTGTGTCTGTGAAACTGTTCTGGGTGAGATTAGCATCTGAATCAGTAGACTAAGGAAAGAATATACATCTTCTCCAGTGTGAGTGGCCACAATGCACTCCTTTTAGGGTAGTACTGGGAAAAATAGTGCAAAGAAAAGGATAATTAATTAGCTCTGTTCTTCTGCTTGAGCTGAGACATCGATCTTCTCCAGCTCCTTGTTTTGGTGACTAGTTTGAATTATAACATCTCTGTCCCTCACTTCTTTATCTTCTGGGCAGCGAGAGTTAGGAATTTCTCATCTTCCATGATCTGATGAGCCAGTACCTATTATTATTCTTATCATCATCATCATCGTCGTCGTCGTCGTCATTGTCGTCGTTATCATCATCATTAATGTATTTAGTACAGGGCCTACAGAGTACCACTACTCAGATCAGACTCACAGTGACGCTCCTGTTTTCAGCCTCCCAAGCACTAGGATTATAGGCACGTGCCACCACACCCAGCCTCAGTGCCCCTCTCAGGGCACCCTGGGGCTATGGCCAACACAGAACCCTGGGGGTTGAACTTCGGTTGCTGCAGCTGCATAAGTAGGTGGACTGAGCTATCCCGCCAGGCCCCAAACTCATAATTTAGTTCCTTTCCCCTCTCCGTCTCTCAATTCCCTTATTTATTTATTTATTTATTTATTTATTTATTTATTTATTTTTCTATTTTGCCGGAAAATCTTCATCAAAGTATGCTGGTATATAGAGGCAAACTCAGTTCTGTCACAGAAAACATTCTTATTTCATCTTCATTATGGAACAATTTTGTCACCAGTTATAAAATTCTACATTGGCAGTTTTGTTTTGAGTATATTGAACATATCTTATTTATAGCTTTGGGGGCAGAAATAAAAGAGGTAAGATGATCTATATTTTCTCTAGGGTAAAGTTTGGAATTTTTGGTGCTCTATAATTGCACACAATGAATGTGGTATGTAACTGTGAAGATTATATCTCCATTTATATGTACACCCATGCTTTCAATTGTATTTTTTCTTTATCATACTTGATATTTGCTATATATTCTAGTTCTGATATTTAGAGACTTTCAAAAATTCTAACATATTCTTATTCTCTATTACATTATTAATTTTTCTGATGTCATATCAGTTATTGCTATACTCTTCCTCAAGTAAATTTTTTAAAGGGAGGTAATAAAAAAGAATAAGAGACAAGGGAAAATGTCATAGGGTTAACATGCTACAATTTTGTGTATGGTTAGATCTCTAAATGTCCATGTAAAATTGTGTAACTATTTTTTGTTTTAGTTTGTTTTGTATTTGTCACATTCTTTAGGGACTTATTAGAATATTAATGATCGATGGAAAATACCGTTTCCATGTTAAATCTAAGGTGTTTCATATTCAGAAAGACAGTGATGTTCAGCTCAAGCACCTGTGCTGTGGATTAATAGTATCACTAAACTTCTCTTCCTGAGAGTTAACAGCTTAAGTAGGCAGACAAAAATAGAGAAAAATAAGGGCTACAAGGATAGCCAATAATTTTTCTAAAATTTCTGCTAGATATATTTTTTTATCTTTTTTCTTTGATTGTTCTCTTTTTTTTAAAGACTTAATTCTTTATATTTAATGCAAATTGTGATTTTATTTTATTTATTTATTTATTTATTTATTTTTTGTCTTTTGAGACAGGGTCTCACTGTGCAGTTCAAGCTGGCCTTGAGCTGCCCTTGTAGCCCATGCTAGTCTCAAACTTTCAAACTGTTTGTTTTGAGATTAAAAAACATCTGTTCGCTAATACTGTTTTAAAGTGTTTTCTGGGGCCCGGCAGGATGGCTCAGTGGTCTAAAGCGCCTGCTTGGGAAAGGTTGGGCAGCTTCAGGTACAGCAGTTTGATCCCCGGCACTACATGCTGCGCCAGCCCTGCCCGTGGGGCGGGCTGAGCCGGCCATAAAAATGAGTGAATAAACAAATAAAGGTTCTGAAACAAGAAAAAATAAATAAATAAATAAAATTTAAAGTGTTTTCTATAGGAATATTCTTGAGATTTTGAGAGACAATGTGTGCTTGCTCCTAGCACTAAGAACCTAGGAATTTCCTTCCTTTAGGTCACTATGAATGCAGGCCTAAATGTTTTATGGGCCACATGGATACATGGTGTTGGTTTGCAAATGTGTATGAGCTTGAGACTGTAGTAATAGACTCTCAGGGAGCAAAATTTTCCCTGTTTTCCTGTACCAAGACTGAGAAGACTGTTTCCTTGTGCCTGGTCTATTTATTTCTTTTTTCATCCTGACACCCACAGTAAAATCCTTTAGGATTTCAATCTAATAAAGGAGATTGTTTTATAGGATCCCATACCTCATACCTGCTGCATCTTTGCATTTATTGCGTGACCCTTATGCATATTTCAAAGCAGAAGTCCAAAAAATTGTAGGATTTCCATCTGAAAATTGGCCACATAAATTTTGAGAGATTTTGATTTAGCTCTGAATCCCTGAATAATTTGATTTAGTGGGATATTTTCTTTTCGTGAAATTCAAATTTTCCTCATTTACATACACAGAAAATTGCTGTAAAAAAAGCAATGTGCTGCTTTTACTTTGTTTCCTGATACATAGTTTTGAAAATTCCTTAGAAATAATCTTTAAAGGTTGTCATTATTATTCATAAAATTATCTGAAAATTGTTAATGAGTATAGCAGGAATCAAGACCGATTTAAATATCCTATTAAAATACTTCAGTGTAATTAGATCAAATATGTTCTTCTGATACCTAATTTTATAAGGTAATTATAGACCAAATATTTGATAAGGTTAAGAGTTGATTTTCTTGCTCTGGGAATACAAGATTTTCTTTAAGTGTCATTTGCATAAATATCTTGGAAATATCATCCATGTTAAATCTTGCTGTAAGTTCCATTGATATAGTTGGATAAACAGAAAATGAGTTGAAAATTCTATATATGCTCTGAAAGAATAAAGGGATTATGGAGAGCTGAGTTATTTGGAGTTAGTGTCACTTACCATCACCTATTACTATCCACTAAGAATTTATTTTTAAACTCCCTTCTGCCTATTGAATTTTATTTTTGTTTTGCTTTTGAGCAAGGACAAAATTTCACTGAGCTATATGAATCATTTGAATGACATATTTGAGATGATATTTCCATTGACACTTCAAAAAAGCAGTTTGCTCTAACTTTCCATCGGTAGATGGCAATTATCAAGATGATCTTCTCACCTTCATAGTAATGAGAGCAATAATTCAGGATTATTCTGGCAGGAGGGACATGCTTGCTATACTAGTATTATTAATTCCTTAGGATGCAGCAAGTTATAACCATACTGGCAACAAGCAAACATAACATTCCTGATTTTAGAAACAGAAGAAATGAAGTAACATTCTGCTTCTGGTGCTTTTTCTTCAACTCTGAGAACTGCAGACTGGTTGGCAGCAGTTAGAAATGTGCACTGGCTTATTAAATTTTGAGAACAGGGATGCCGCTTAGTTTTGAAATGAAGTCATTGTCACAAAAACAGTTATACAATTAATCAAAAATGTATCAATCCTTATATGTGAATATTAAAGAGGTATATTCTATAAGAATAATTTCTTTCAGTTTTATGGTTTCATTCCACGTTTCATAAAACAACTATGACCCATGTGGACACTAGTTTGCTTTTTCAGAAAGGCCATAATTAATGATTTCATGTATTGATCTAGTTGACCTCTGTGTGCTCCTAAGTTTGAACAAATTTTAGACTGATTTTTTCAGGTTGTTTTGTTTTGCTTTGTTTTGTTTTGTGGCCAGCTCAGCCCACTCTAGGGTTGAGGCTGGTGCAGCATGTGATGTCAGGGACCAAACCATAGTCCCTGCACTTGCCTAAGCTTGCCTAAGCAGGTGCGTTAGGTGGCTGAGCTATCTCCCAGCCTCTAGACTGATTTTTTCTTGAATCTGGCATGTGTTTTCCTTTTTCACAGACTATTTACTTTATACAACTTGCAAATATTTTTTAAAGGCAGATATTCAACTTACTGAATAATTATATGTTTATTAGAACATGTTTATTAACGATGACTTTTACTGCGTGGATTTGATATGTGTATATGACTTATCTTAATTCTTTTCATTTTCCTTTCTCCTTCACTTTCTGTTACTTCTCTCCATTTCTTGGTTTCCCATAAATACTTGTATTTATAAACATTGCCTCTACCTCATTAAGATGTAACTCTTAAAACTGCATCCTTACTAGGTCTATAGCACAGCCCACTCTAGGGCTAGAGGTATACACACTTAAACTACCTAAGACACCAGTCTTCTCCAGTCCTACAACTTAGTCTCCATTCATATTTTCAACTTGATTTTCTGTATTCAATATTTCTGAACAAAAACTTCACCAGCATTATTTCCACAGTTATATTCTTATATTTTCTTCACTTGAAATTCATCTTTTTTACATCCAGCCATCAAAATTCCATCTGTATCTATAACATAGAAGAATGTCATGATTACCTTTTAAACACCCACAAGGGCATGGATTTTTCTGTGCTTTATATTTTTACAGTACACTCATTATGCTCATCATTATGTAATTTACACTATGGCTATTCTGGAACACAAACTGTTCCTTTTATTTTCTTTTTAAATATTTAAAGACGAGTTTGTGTCTAATCCATCTTTGTGAATTTCCAGTTGCATCATGTCAACCTTACAAGTGGTAGGAGTCATGTTAAAGATGTATGTTAGGTGCATGAACTACGGACACATTAGTAGATGCAGCAGTGTTCTCTACATCACAGGCAAAGCTGCATGGTAAGCAGTGTCACGAACTGCATGCCCCAGAGGCCTCTCTTCAGTTACATGTGTGAGTCCTTGGGGTGATCAGAATTGCTGATTGTTGTTCTTGCCAGAGTAACTAGCCAAATTGCGTTCTCAGTTTAGGAAAACATGAATAAAGTTAGAGAAGAGAAGAAAATGCCCTGGCAGAAATGGCCTATATTCTATCTTGTTAAACTCTTAACTGATTTATGCACAGTAGAGTTGTAACTCGAGTGAGGGAGCAAATCGAAAAATAAATGAAGATGTTTATTTTCATTGTTTGGGGTCCAAAGTTAAAGGCCTTATACGAAAAAGGAAAAAAAAATATAGTGTACTGGTCAGTGTGCTCAACTAAAGCTCTGGAGATCAACCTCTCTAGATGAGGGCCATGTTCTTGGCTGCCTCTGTGCAATATCCACTCACCCTCTTCCTCAGTTACAGAACCTCCTTTTTTCTTCAGTATGTCAGGGTTCCTAGTTGAGCACTCATTACAGGGACCAGTGTTGCTGATGTATTATGCTATGCAATGCAGGCTGGCCAGTGAAAAATAAATGAGGCTCCTGGGTGTGATTTCTGGACAAGCCCATGTTTTCCTAGAATGAGAAGAAATAGACCAGAGGCCTTTTTCTTTTTCCTGTCTGCAACAACATATGATTTCCTAATGAATAAGAGTGTAGACCATTTTGGAAGTACGAAGAAGACAATTACACCTGCATAGAGAATAAAGCCAGGGACTGAGGATCTCTACTGACATTTTGGTGTGAGCAATGGAGCTAGCCTGTAGTATCTGCTTATGCATGCGTGCGTGCACACGTGCATTTGTGTGTGTATGTGTGTGAATGGTTAACGTTAATGTTTTATGTGGGTAAGTACAAATCTAAAAAAAATATGCTGGACATGCCTGGAGAATGTTCAGATGATCCACCTACCTGGGCCCGACTCCATCTCTAAATGCCTTATGCCATCTTCTGCATACCTTCAGTTTACTGGTCAGTTGGTTGAATTCAGAGGTTTTAAGAAAGAAAATGTCAAAGGATGCTAGAATCATAGAAAGAAGTAGAACTCCCCAAACTACTAGTAATCTGCTAAATATCTCATGAGATTGTGATGTGAGCCTTTATGTAGTTAAACCATTTTAGAGTCATTAGCACAGTTAGTATTGGCAACTTCCACCACGACTCCATATTCATGAACAGAGGATGAGAGAAAGAAAATGAAGTATGTTAATATAATGGAAGATTGTTTGGCTTCAAATGAAAAGGGGATCATGAAGTTCCTGTAGGTAAACCAGGAGGATTTTTTGTAAGTAAAATAGGCCAATTGCAGAGGCATAGGTACTGCATAATTCCACTTACATGAAGTATTTATTTATTTATTTATTTATTTATTTATAACTTTTTTTTTTTCTTGTTTCAGAACTTTTGTTTATTTATTTATTTTTTATGGCTGGCTCAGCCTGCCCTGAGGGCAGAACTGGTGCAGCATGTGGGGCCGGGGATCGAACCGCAGTCCCTGCAGCTGCCTAAGCTTTCCTAAGCAGGCGCTTTAGACCACTGAGCCATCCTGCCGGGCCCCATACCTGAAGTATTTAAAAGAATCAAACTCAAAGAATCAGAGACCACACCATGGGGCACTATTGTATTCCAGGTCAAGAAAAATTGAAAATCCTTATTCAGTGGGTATAAAGTTTCTGGTATGCAAGATTAATAGGATGTAGAGAACTGCTATACCCACAATTCAAACTATGGTACTTTGACCTTCAAAGTTTGCTAACAAAGTTTACCATGTTACATCATTAACACATTTGCACACTGTGATGCATTGTGTATATTTGTCCCCCCAAAGCCTCGTGCGGTCATGGGGCAGACTTCTATAGTTTGTGACTAATTCATGATCCAAGGTTGTGATTATAGGTCTGAGTACTGCTGGATTACGAGTGTGAGTACTCCATCCAGCCAGTGGTAGATAGCCTGAATGTAACATAAGAGAGACAGAGAGACTGACTTGTTCTCTGTCATCATTCTTGCTGTTACTCTTCCATTTTGCTCTCCTGCTCTTTGCCGCTGCCATGAAAGATTGCTCCCTGCCATGTATGACTTTCTTTGCCTTGGAGCCAGCTGAGTATGGACTGAAACCTCCAGTAGCTTTAAGTTCAATAAACCTTTCCTTCCTTCATTATGAGTGTTGGATATTTGTCCTAGCAATAAGAGAAGAGTAATCGAGACACACACATAAACAAAGAAACACAAGGAAACTTTGGGCGATGTAGATATGTCTCTTGCCTGGAGAGTAGTGATGATATTATAAGCATTTTTATATGTTCAAATGCATCAAATTGTACAAAGTATGAGAAGTATATAAACTATACCATAGTGAAATGTAGTCACAAAATAATAGAATAGAACAAAAACTCTCTCCTAGAAAAAGGCTTATGATTCCTATACCAATTAAGATTCTTTTCCTGTAACAGAACCTTCTAAATTGAACTGTTTTAATCAAAAATATTCAGAATTTCATAAACCAAGAACAGTTTATGCTGGAATTGACTAACCTAATAGATAGCATATATATCACAAAGGACTCCGGAGTCTTTCTGCTCTGCCCCCTGCAGTATTTTGGATATGTTTTGGGGTATTCTCTCAATTTCTTCAGGGCTTTTCCAAGTCCAGGGGTCACGAACACATCTAAAAAGAGCCCCCCCCCCTTAATATGTGTGTCTTCTTAGAGCAGAAGAAACATTTTCCTGAAGCCTGACAATAGACATCTTGTGCTTCACAAAACACGTATACCTCATGCACTCGGGCCTAGAGCAGCCACTGGCAAGGGACATGGGAGAGCTGTGATCCCAACTCCTACAAGGACACAGATGTCCCAGAAAGGTAGATGTGGTAAGGGAGGATGAAGGCAGGCAACAGTACTGTCCTTATGTAAGAAAACTTGTCATGAGAAAGAAATCTGGACATAGTAAGGTTGACACAGTAATGAAGATTTGGCCACTAGAAGGACCAAAGACCTCAAATGCAATATAGTGATGGATAAAGGAACATGTTCTTTGCCCATGCCTGGACAAAGACTTGCTTTCTATAGAGTGTAGAATTTTAGCAAGCAAGTGGCCTGTCCCCCTCCTCTGTTTTCTGCCCTGGGGGGATTTCTAAAGTCTCTCTTCCCTCTCCTTCGGACCCTTGCTTACTGGAGCTGCTGTCTTATGCTTCACAAGGTCCAGGGATGCTTTGGAACTGTTTTCTCAGTTCTCCAATCCTCCCTGCTTTCCTTGCTTTCCACAGCCCCTTCTATTTCTACCTTTGTCAGGCATTCTGAGTTCCCTGCAACTCCTGTAGACCTCTGCCACTGTATCTTCCCTAAAGGCCATGATCCAGACAGGTTTCCCTCACATTTTCACTATTTCTAGATTTCTGTGAGCCCATGCCTCAGAGAGGTCTCAGCTCCCCTGCCCCATTCATAATTTTTTACATATTCCTTTGGTGAAGACTCTTTGGAAGTAGCTGTCATGAATGCAACTGGCATTTTTTATGGCTGGTACATCAGATAATTCAAAATGGTTACACAAGCCCATGTTCTGCCTTTGGAAAATGTGTTTCTAATCAGCTGATTTCTTTTTATCCCTTTCTATGGCAGGCTTCTTTCTTGTCTCATTTGCTCTACCATTTGATATACTCTTACTCGATGTTTCTCTTTTGACTGGGGGAAAAATCAGTTCTCTCCATGATCTTGTATAGCATCTTGGCCCAGGAATAATGATACTAACAGCAATAGTAGTAATAACAACAATAATATGCTAAAGAGTTTTGGTTTGCTAGATGTTATGAACTTTTAATATTTTTTCCCTGGGGGATGTCAAAGGAAAGTGATGGCTGATGAAGGGCAGAATTTGGGTAGGTCTGAGTTTCATAAGCACTTAACAAATAAAAATACATCCTTTCAGAACTTTAAAAAATGTATATAAACATGTGTTTTCTTTATTGGGGTAATGTTGTACTACGCATGCTAGGTGGTATTCTATATTTTGCACTTAGGCATTAGAACTAATACTAAATAAAAAGTATTCTATGTTTTAAATAGTGATGTCCAAGAAAAAAATTAATACACAGCTGATACAAAAGTTGGGAAACCATAAAGAACACTGATACAGCCCAGAAATTACCAACAGTGAGAAAAAATATTTCTTCTGAAGACCTGAGTGGAAAGGAGAGACGTGGTATTAACACAGCCCAGGAGCTGGAGCATCTGCATGAGCTAGAACCTTGGAGGAGACGGCAAGGCAGAGCTGGCATCACGGTGAATCCATGAAACAGGGAAGAAGGGAAAAGACAGACAGGTTTCTCTCTTCCTCCCATCCTCGTGTCTTCATCTAATGAAATACCCTCTATCATGTGGACAGAGTTGTCTTTGATACCTAGCAGGGCAGAGAAATTTGTTTGAAAGTGAAAAGGAGGGCCCGGAAGGATGGCTCAGTGGTCTAAAGCACCTGCTTAGGAAAGTCTGGGCGGCTGCAGGGACAGCAGTTTGATCCCCGGCACCACATGCTGCGCCAGCCCTGCCCTCAGGGCAGGCTGAACCGGCATAAAAATAAACAAACAAACAAACAAACATAAGTTCTGAAACAAGAACGAATAAATAAATAAATAAATAAATAAATAAATAAATAAATAAATAAATAAAATAATTTAAAAAAAAAAAGAAAGTGAAAAGGAGAATGGCTGCTGAAGACTGTCTCTTAGGCTGCCTGGAGCATTTTCACCCCTCTACTCATGTTTACTGCCTGTATGTTGACTTTATAGTTCGATCCCATCTGCCATAGTTTACCCGATAAAACATGTTCCTGCTTTCCTCTGAAACGAAGTCACAAAGTAACTGCATTATCTAGGGCTAGATATGCTGGTACAGAGGTCACCAGCCCAGTGCTCAGCAGATGAGTGGTGGGCTAAGTCTCATCTATATTTATAGTCAATCCCTGTTAGTTACCTACCTGGCTGAGCACTGTCGCCTGTCATCTTAGCAGAGGCAAGAGACTCAGTTAACATGGTCATAAGCTGCTCATGTGCAGCATGTGGGCGGTGTACACCTTTGAAACATCCTGAAACCATCTTTCACCTCTGCTCTTGGTGATAAGTAGTCCCCTCCTCAGATATACTTTTCTCATCAGGTCATTTCAGAACTAAATTATAAAACTAGGGCTCACTGTGCTTCTCAGACAAAATAATATAGAAAGAAAAGTAAGTTCTTATTAATCTAAGATGTATGTATGAAATATACATAGCTTGTTACAATTCCTATGTCTGTAGCTAGTGACAAGGACATAGTTTAAGCATTATCTTCTATTTTTACTATATCTGTTACATACAAACACATTCAAATTGGATTACTTTCTTGGCAGAGTGATTCAAATATTTCTTCTTCAAGCTTTGAGTCTTTAGTGATCTGGCCTTGATTAAGTGACTGCAAGTTCCCACAAGTACGAATGTCCTTAGAGGTGTTTTGTTGAATTCTGACAGTCTTCCCTGCCCCTACTTTGTAATTGCAATATATTTCCCATTGATGGACTGGATAAATCATCACAGCTTATAAAGTAATTCCTATGCTTGTTGGATCAAAGACAGGAAATCATGAGGCCCGGCGGGATGGCTCAGTGGTCTAAAGCGCCTGCTTGGAAAAGCTTGGACGGCTTCAGGGACGGTGGTTCAATCCCCGGCACCACATGCTGTGCCAGCCCTGCCCTCGGCTCGGGCTGAGCCAGCCATAAAAATGAGTGAATAAACAAACAAAGGTTGTGAAACAAGAAAAAAAAAATAAATAAAATTTAAAAATTCTAAAAAAAAGAAAACAAAAAAAAAGGACAGGAAACCAAAATTTCCAGCTGATAGTTTTAATATATGATATAATAGGAGAAAGATTATGTGGCTCTTTGTAGAATATTTCCTCTTTTGGAAACTAAGCTACATGACCCGTAAATACACAAGATTATAACGATGGAATAATTTTCAAAAGTTAGAAGGACTCTCGGCTTCCATCTGTTGATTTAATGAGCAGTGACAATGGAAGAAATAGTACTTCACATTTGTCTCTGGTTCAAACTGCATGGCATCTTGGGGAAAAGCATACCAACCTCAACGAGTCTTGCATAAATCACCTCCTACAGTGCAAGCCCAGGTTCTTCATGACCAGGGATTTATAGGGTAAGTGCTTCTTCTTGGTTCAAGCCTACTGCTGAACTTCTCTCTGTTGCTCTGAAATGGGAATGGATACCCACGGTAAGAAACACTGCAAAGACATTCAGAGGTTTCCACCCAAATTACAGTCAAATTCTTCCCAGTCATGCCCTAATGCTGATCTAAAGTATTTGACTTCACTAGTATTAAGCAACTGTTTTAGGTGCTGTCTGCCATTTGCAGCCAAGAAGGAGGTGCAGCCTCATCTGGGAACATTGTTGAAGCACAGGGAAGAAATTATATGTGAGTTCCTCTTTTCTACTACTGTAGACATAGTTCTTGGACAAAGACTTGTGAGAAATTGAGTGCTGGGGAATCCTGTAAGAAAGTGGGAGAGACAAGGGGGAAGAAAGCCAGGAGCCAGGCAAGGTCCCCACACAGAGGCTGTGCTGCACCCTGTGGGGAGAGACAGGTTCAGGTTGCATCTCAGTTCTCAACCCCAAAACCTTGGTTTTCTTACAGACCTACTGTCCAATCATGGGTTAAAGGTAACTATTCCTTCCGGAAAATAAAGTCCCACATATTTTCGGCCCTTTGGTGCCTTGATAGTGTTGGTCTAAAAACAGCTTTTTAGAAACAAACTACAGATATTCCCTGGAAGTGACATGGCACTGAAGAGTTTCTGGAACAAGCAAAACTGAGGGATCCTAAGGCACTGGCTGTGGTGCTGACATTGTTGAATATATCCACATAGAGTTTCCATGGTGCTTTTTATTGTTTGTAACTTCTAAACACCACAGATCAAGGAAATGCAGTACCATGAGGGATAGAACAGAGCAGAAAAAGATGGAGAGCCATGGAAATGTAGTCAACTGACCCCCCACAACACATCGTGAACAGTTCTCCTAACATCATGTATATTTCTAGATCTATTATAATGATCATATAATAGAACACTGTAAAGATATATGCATATATTCATTTCTGTTGCCCCCTCTTTTTTGACTCTTTCTTCCTAGCATTAACATAAATTTTGAACAAACCGACCACCAGATTTTAGTTTATTATCTTTATATTTTCTTCAGGGCAAATAATATCACCACTCTAATACAGCTATAAAGACGAAGTAAGTTAATACATTAAACACTACTGCAGCATGTAAAATTAGCATGGATAGATGTCAGCAGGCATATCCCAAACAGTGCTCTGAGGTTAATTGTTTGAAAGTAAGACATATTTGTGGGCTACCATGATGTTACAATTGCTATTCTTGTTTCTAGTAGATCTTGTTAGGGTTGCCAAAGACATACATTTAAGAATGACAGATAAAAGGGCTGGGTAGATAGTTCAGCAGTCTAAGTGCCTGCATAGCAAACATGACCCGATTTTGATCTGCAGTACCAGACATCGTGCTGGCCTCAAAACTTTGGGTGTACCATGCCAGCTCCTGAACCAGGTGCAGTGGTGCCTGCCTGTGATTTCAGTGCTTGAGAGGCTGAGACAGGAGGATTACTGTGAGGCTGAACTGAATATGCAACCCTGTATCAATCAATCAATCAATCAATCAATCAATAGTTTTTTTAAAAATGATAGATAAAAGATTTACTAAACAGGCTTACATAGACTGTATGTGGAATTTGCGGTGGGAGAATGCAAAACGACTATCTGTACTCAGGAGTCAGAAGATGCAGTTCCAAGTCAAATGCCTGGAATTTGCTGCAGAATTGAGGTGTACAGGCTGGACAGCCTGGGCTCTGCACTAGAAGGTAGAGGAGTCTGCACTCAGAGAAGAAACTAGAGACAAATATCCAAGGCAATGGTGAAGCTCAGAGCGTCGCTTCCTTCTTTTTCTTTTTATTCCATTCAGGCTAGAAGTGTATTGGTTGATATCACTCAGGTCCAGGGTATAATTTTAAAATGTCCATGTCGGTCATCTGTAGGTGGACTCCATCAACATTAGGCATTCCTTAATCCACTCAAGTGGACACATCACAATGCACTATTATACCTCATAAGCCTACATTTAGCTTAAGTTCAGATGAGCTGCTGAAAAATGGTATGAATAATAGAACTATCTCCAACTATTTCTCCTTTAGTTCATTCCATGGCTTCATAAAAGGCCATTGCCAAGCTGTAGCAGGAAAACAACTTCCACCAGACATTCAGATTTGAGGAGAAATGTAGATGTTTCATGGACCAGAAGAATTTGCAGCAAAGTAGTTTATACTCTGGGAAAGGATTTTCAGTTACATGTATATAAAGGTGCTTTAAAAAAAAAGAAAGCAACTTTTTATCTTGGGCATATGCTTTGTTAACCTAGTACATTTTAGTTTTGCTGTCATCTAAGGTCAGCACTGGATTTTCCCAGGATTTGTAAAAGAGTGGGTATGATTTTTAAAATATTTGCAAGAAAAAAAATGACATGTAGAAGGTGCCAGTCAGATTTCTCATGGAAGATTTTATGATCTGTATATTCTTATTTCTTATATATTATTTATATATAATTCTATCATGTTTTCAGACATTTTCTAGTTCTTCGGAAATATACTTACTTTATAATTTGCCTACATGGATATTAGCAGACATTTAAAACAGGTTTGCCACTAATTCCAGTTTCAGATATTTGTAATTTAACCTACTTTTCCAAAAATTGTATATTAACTAATTTAGAAAGTTTAAAAAATAAATTTTATGCTTGAAAATAGATTTAGACTCACAGCACAACTGCAAACCTAGTATAGAAAGTTTCCAGAGTACCTTATTATTAGTATTTTATAGTATGGTACATTTATCACAGTGAATGCACCAGTCTAATCCATTTTTATAAACTAAAGCCCACATTTTTCCAGTTTTCATAGTTACTAATGTATGTATATCTATCTATATGTATATCTATCTATGTATCTATGTATGTATATATGTATCTATCTATCTATCTATCTATCTATCTATCTATCTATCTATCTATCTCATCTATATTTATGTATATTGGCCTGATAGACACATTAGCGAAGGAAGATAGAACAAATGTATTTGGAGTGAGGGAACTAATTTGAATACATTGAGGGGATTACTAGTATTGTGTTTTTACTGAAATAAATTTTTTAGTTTAAACATTCCATGTATGTTTTGATCGCACATCATCGATCAAACGCTTATGACAACATGTATCAATGGCATTACCATGTCTCCGCATCTATCTTATTCAGTAAATCTAGCATTGAAAGACTCTTGGCTCTTCCCCAAAGTCAGAATAATCACAGACAGTAAATGGTCTGAATTATTGTAAGACATGAAGGCAGCCACAAGAGCACAACTAAAAGCATTCATGAAAGACTTACAAAACTGCTTCAGACAGTGTCAAAAATGATGGGAAGGGGCTGGGGAGATAGCTCAGCAGTCTAAGCACTTACATAGCAAGTTCAAGGTCCCAGATTTAATCCCCAGTACAGCATCTGTGCTGGCCCTGTGCTGTGCTGGCCACTGAACCTGGGCATGGTGGCACATAGCTATAATCTCAGTGCTGCAGAGGCTGAGACAGGAGGGTCACTGTGAGTCCTAGCTGTGTGGTGAGACCCTGTATGAAACAAACAAGCAAACAAACAAAAAATAATGATGTGAAGAGCATGTTCAAAATGATTATGAGCATTTAGAGGGAGGCTAACAGCAATGTATATATTTAATTATAACACATTTTCAAAACCTACTCCAGATTTTCTTACTGCACCTCATTTATCTTCTGTTCCAAGATCTCATTTGTGATTACATGCAGTCATCACATCTCATTAGGCTCCTCTTTGCTAAGGTAGTTCTCAGACTTGTTTACTATGAGTGATAATTCTGAGGCAGTTTTTTCAGGTATTTTATAGATGTCCTTCAGTTGGGATTGGACTGATATTCTCTTAATGGTGGGACCACGATTGTTCATTCAAAAGTGGACCAGAGTTACATGCCAGTCTCACGATCTTATGCTAAGGGAACATGATTTATAACTGGTGACACCAACCTGTATCAGTTGGATCAGTAGTATGTTTCAGGTTTCCCCACTATAACTTTCTTCATCACTTTTGGAAGAAAGTTACTATTAATAACCTGCACTTCAGAATTGTGGACTTACAACCATATTATACAGCTAACTGCATAGCCAACAAAATTAGAGTGTCCAAAATATCTGTACTCCCATGTTTTATTACAGCACTCTTTGTATGACTAAGATATGGACTAAAACCCACATGTTCATCATAGGATAAGTAGATAAAGGAAAGGTGGCATAGATACACTATAGAATATTCTTCCAATAAAAGAAATAACTCCTTTCATTTGAAACAACAACGTGGGGCCCGGCGGGATGGCTCAGTGGTCTAAAGCGCCTGCTTGGGAAAGTTTGGGCGGCTTCAGGGACCACGGTTCGATCCCCAGCACCACATGCTGTGCCAGCCCTGCCCTCAGGGTGGGCTGAGTTGGCCATAAAAATGAGTGAATAAACAAACAAAGGGTCTGGAAAAAAAATTGAAACAACAACGTGGAAGAGTGGAGAGAACATTTTGTTAGAATTTAGACAAACTACTCACCCAAAGGCAGATAATGCATGCTATCATTTATGCATGGAAACTAAAAATATTTAATGTCCTAGAAGTAAAGAGAAGAATAGTAGTTACCAGTCTATGATAGGTGAGGAGAATAAAGGAAGAATTGTTAATATGTACATGGTACAGCTGGATTGGAAAAAGTTGTTTTAATATTTTCTAACATTGTAGGATGTGTAGTGTTGGGAATTAATTGCAAATTTCAAGACAGTACAGAGGATTTTCAAATGTCACCAACACATAAAAAAATGGTAAATATTTAAGGTGATGATTATGCCGATTACACTGATAGGATCAGTAAACATTATACACATATATTGAAATACAATATTTTACTCTGAATAATTTGTATATTATTATGAGTCAATTAAAAACAAGCAAGCAAACAAACAAAAAATCTTTTACAGGCTCAAGTCAACAGTTTCTGATATCGCCAGTTCTGCTGCTAACTCACTATTATGATGGAAGATTGGGCTATACATAGAAGTACTTTCTCTTAGTTCAGTGAGAAGAAATAAAGGGC